>VXBI01000679.1:114762-130056 GCA_013397375.1 Toxostoma redivivum
TTTTTTTTTTTTTTTTTTTTTTTTTGTCTTTTAGAGAAGTTTAGTCACACAAATCTCAAGCACTGGTATGAAGCACCGTGTATCATTTAGCAGTGCCCTGACATAGCACGAAGATAATAAATGTTTTACTTGTTAAGACCAAAGAATGAATGGTCAGACCAGGATTCCAGGATTCCCAGCAGGCAATGGCAAAACAGTGCTTTCTTCTGTAATCATGTCCCTGTTCTTAGAACGACCTGCTCTTCAAATCCAGCTCTAAATTAAATAAATATGCAAATACAAGGCACTGTTTATGTGGCGTAGTAGTTTTAAATTCATAAGAGAAGTTTTAAATTCATGCATAAGATACTGAAGATACAGATATACCATGCATTCAGTTTTCAGTCTATCACCTGTTTTGCTTCACTGTGCCATGAAGGTAGCCCATGCTTCTATTTGGCTGAAGAGACAGAAGAGAAAATTAAATCGTTCTCTAGAGAGATCTAAGGCAACAGATGAACAAGAAAGGATTCATTGATCACTTGTAACATGTCCTATTGTACTGAGTGGAAAAAGATGGATTTTGACACTGTTATTAAGATAGAGGTTAAATGTTACATATTGGAAGAGACAGGTAAACCAGAAAAGAAAGGCGTGGCAACACATGACATCAAGACTTATTGTCCAAGGAAGCAAAAGAGCAGAGGAGCTGAGCTGATCAGTGGGATAAACTATGGAATGCTATTTGAAGATTTGTGGTCTCTGAAAGTAACCATACAGAGTAATGCAGAAGCCAAAAAAAGCTGCAGTGCTGTGCTCCAGGCAGATTCCATGCCTGAAATAGCAGGCCTCTTCCTGTCCCTCTCTATATATTATCTTAGAAACCTTGCATTCATATTAAATGAAGATTTTTAACTTAGAACATCAAGCATTTAAGTTAGGAAGTGGAATATAAATTGAAAAAATTATTCACTGATTTACTTTTCATCATTATTGTTTGTGGACTTGGGCATTATCTACAATAGCATCCATATTATTTTGATCTTATACTGTGGACAGAATATATCTTTTGGATAGTTCCTGCATACTTGAACTAAATTTCCCAGCATTAGGGTTGGCTGAGATGATACCTCAGTGGTTGCAATTACTCCCTTATTCACCGTTTTCTATTTTTCATTTGGACAATTTAAGCAATTTAATGCAAACTGTACAATCTACTTGGAAAGTACATGACATAAAGAGAGCATAATTAAAGTAGCATCAATCAGTGATATTGAAAATAGTTAATATCACACACAGGTATCATACTAACCACAACACTCTGAAAATTAGTTATATAAACCTACTCCAATTTCTTCTTCCCCAACACAAACTTCACCACCTCTGCAAGTCACTATATATCTCAAAGCATCACAATCCCAGTGTGGCACTCCACCTCTACCTTCCTGCTATCAGGAAGGGAAGCACAGGCAGATGAAGGACAAGGGGAGAGGAGGGTGATGTGCAGAGCAGAGCCTGGGAGGTCTCCAGGAGATGGGCTGTGGTAGTGGTTCTTCCTTCCCACTGGTTTCCATTTTCTGCCATTCTCTTATGATGTCTTCCTTTCTCCTTTTTATTACTTAGATGGCATTTTCTTTGCTTTGATGCATTGAACTGTGCTTTGATGGCATTAAACTAACTGTTTACCTGGTTCTATCCTGGCATCCATTTTGTGTGAAACACATAGGACAGGTGCACATATTAAATGCCAAATCTGGACAGATCATAGAATATTTCTTCATGCTCTCATTCCCTGCTGCTTATAATTTTTAGTACTACTGAATATGACTCACCCTTACTCTCTGCAATTGAAAACTAAGGGTAATGTATGTGGCAGAAGACATAATGCAGACTGTATTTTTCAGATAAACTGCATCATTATGACCTCTTAAGGAGAAAAGGCATAATATATGTCTCTAAAAACTTAGTCCAGGAAATTAAAAAATAATGTTTTGAAAGAACAAAATTTTATGCTTTTACTTTGTGAAAAAATGAGACAAAAAGTGACAATAAAAGTTCTTTGTCTAAGAGGAGGTACATTTAAAAGCCAAAAATATTTCAGGATATATAGGAAATATTGTTTTAATTCTCCTAAAAAATTTAGCAGTTCAGACAATGAAGTTGTGAAAAACCTTCATGGTATTATAGCCATGAAGGTTTTTCACAACTTCATTGTCTGAATTTGAACTTTAATAAATTCCAGATCATGACTGAAGTATAAACCTTTTAGGTGAAGCATCTTCAGCCTGCAAAAGACAAAAGAGACCATTGATATTTAAATGTCAAACTACTCAAGGTGCTTTTGCAAAAGTTATTAAGTATTGGCAGTCTTTTTAAAAGCTTGTCTGTATGATCAACTTAATAGCCAGGGAGATGCTGAAATGACTGATGACTGCTGGGCCTAATTTGGACGTGTTAGCTGTCACCCTCATGCTGCTCTAGTGAGTCCTTCAGCCCCGCCCCCCAAAAAAAAAAAAACAACTTTTAAAGACTGTTCTAAAGATATGTTATTACATTGCTAATTCTCAAAATCTGTAATGCTTTTGAATAACTTAAGCAACTAGCAATAAATACTTATGAATTTCATCTTTTACAGGAAGCCTTCCTTGGTTTGGATAGTCTACATTGATAATTCGATTCTAATAGTCAAAACCAAATCACATCTACTGATGAAACTTCTTTGTTCTTAAAGAAATGGACATCTCAACATACAATTCCCTATGTGCAAATCCTGTTAACAATGAGCACTGCTGAAGACAGAGCACATAAGTTTCCTTTTCAGAACAGAGATAAACAGTGTTAAGTCAAACAGACACATCTTCTTCCAATTAGGATTAGCTTTGACCTTTTTCTGCAAAATTATGCCAAAGCTCCTTCAAAAACACAGCAAGGTCCAGTTTCCCTTGCAAATACAATGGTCACTGTTTCACCCTCTCCCTATCTCACTTTCTTGCTCAATGTGTTGGAACATTTCCCCAGAAGCAGAAGATTGAAGTTTAAATCACTGCCTTGCCTGAAGGAAATTAAGGTTACCTTTCTTTTTCCTCATGCAAGTGTCCTAACCACAAAGAAACTGAAGACAGTGATGGAATTAAGAAGCACACAGCTGCTCAAAGCCACTGTTCCAAGCATCTGTGTTTTACAGTGGATTATAACTAGACAAAAAGAGTCTTTGGTGAAAATGCTAAATGACAATTTTCCATATGCCAGTTGATCACTAATTCATCTTGTATTTCTCTCTGTCTGGTCAAAAAAAATCATACATTATTTTCACAGATTCTGTCTTAATGGTATCTATTCAATCACTTGAGCAGGCGTAAGACAGTCTGAAAGATATTTGCTTACCTGGAGCATGAAATACTGAAATCTGTTCAGAGAGGAAGATTAAATTCATCTCCAATCTTGTGTGTAATGCTCTTACCTTCAGGTTCATCCTTAAAAAAGACACACATATTCAGTACTTCTTCCTACTTTATCCTAGGCAAAAGTGGCTGCCACTGTTTCACATTGTGAAACCTTCTACTATTCATGTTAGGCAAACTGCGTCAAACTCTGTACCATCAACAGGCAGGCCTTAAAATGAGGGAAGAATGTCTCACTTGTGGATCCCAAGAGGGTTTTTTTTTTGCTATTGAGCTGCTCAGTGCCCACAGGGCCATTGGACATTCCTATAGCTTGAGGCTTCTAGGCAGTATTCCTGGGGAAAACATCACTGTCAATTGACAATGGTTTTGGATGGTGACAAGGTTTAACCCCAGCCAGTAACCAATCCCCACACAGCTGCTTGCTCACTCACCAGCGGGATGAGGGACAGAATTGGTAGGGTAAAAGTGAGAAAACTCATGGGTTGAGATAAAAACAGTTTAATAGGGAAAGCAAAAGCCACACACACAAGCAAAGCAAAATAAGGAGTTAATTCACTGCTTCCCAAGGGCAGGCAGGTGTTCAGACATCACCAGAAGAGCAGAATTCCATCACACATAAAATTATCTGGGAATATAAATTCCATCACTCCAAATACTCCTTCTTCTTCCTCCTCACATTTTATATACTGAGCATGGTCTGGAATATCCCTTTGGTCAGTTGGGATCACCTGTCCTGGCTGTTTGCCCTCACAAGCTCCCAGACACCCCCATAGACCCCACCAGTGCAGTTGTATGAAAAAGCAGAAAAGGCTTTGGCTCTGTGTAAGCCCTGCTCAGCAATAACAGTTTCTATAATAACAGTTACTAACCCTGTTTTCAGCAAAAATCCAAAACACAGCTCCATGCTAACCACTGTGAAGAAAATTACCTCAGCCAAAACCAGACGGTTTCTCTCAGTCCCCTTGACTGCAACTAATGATTCTGTAAGTGCCAGTTCCCAGTCAAAGACACTGAAACTCAACTACCTACTCTGTTAGATTGCTTAGAACAATCCCTGGTATTAGTTGCAGCACAGTTAGCATGTCCCATGATTCTCTGTCTTAAGGAATATTGTCTGAGAGATGGGATAATCCAGTTATATTGTGGCCACCCTGTTTTGGAAGGTGCATCCAGATCAATAATAAAGTAGACACTGCCATGCCCACTAACCTCGGTGTCAGAGAGGTCAGTCCTGGTATTTTTAATTTATAAGGGTAGGAAAATAACCTGTGTATGTCTTTTTATTTATAAAAGGTCAGAATAACATTTGAGATGATAATCCTATTGGAATTTACTTCCTGAATATATTGTACAAAAGTTCAGATCTAAATGCTGAACAATTGTGAACATGGCTAATTTGACTGTTCTCCACCTAAGGAGGGTTAATTTTGTATTGCTGTGGTCGGGATGGTTGTTAAGGAGAAGCAGGTAAAAAAGCAGGAATGGCCTTTGTGAGGGTTTCACAGAGATGTTTATTTCAGCCACTCATGTGTTCCAGAGTTCAGAGGCAAAGGCAGAGGCAATGGTCTGGGACTTTGGGTTAGGTATATGGAATCAGCAGGGCGGGGAAAGAAGTATCAGAGACCAATTACAAGGGGACATAGGGGTGTTACAAGGGTGGAATTAGAACATAGGGGCCAACAGGGAAACAGGGTGGGAGTGCTTTTCAAGGTATCCACATTGTATCATGAGAGAAATAAAATAAGTGTATTCAAAAACCCGAAGTTATTTCTTATTACAATGTATGACCAGAAAATATTTCCATAAAATATTGGAAAGGTGGACAAAAATGGAGATGTAGTAAAGCATTCCTAAAGGATCTTCTAAAGAGGAAAACATTAAAGAAAATTAATGGGTTATTTAAACCAAAAGAAATTAAAGATTACATGACTCAGAGCAGCAAAGAAAAACAAACCATAAAATAATCATAAAGTTATAAAGCTACATAATTTTTCATTTCTACCAATTTAAGGAATCTTCTTTACTCAGCATAGAAATTGCAGAGAAGACTACTAATCTGAGCAATATAGTATAAAATCAGAAATTAAAAAAGAGAATTCATTCTATTGAACATTTCTTCCACTAAAGGGTTACTAAAAGAGGGTTGCCTCTCACCTGCTCCCAAAGCATAAAGAAAAGTAATATGTTCTTATGAGCCCAAATCCCTTAACAGACTTGATATATGCTTTCCTAAATATTTACATAAGTGGAGAAGTGTAAAAAAATAAGAATTCCAATGGATTTTTTTTTCTACAGGTGAAATTGCCTCCAAATAAATACTCAAAACTCCTATGAGAAGTTAATTCTGTGTTTTTAACAAGAATGCTTTTGGTGACAGGCTGACCCTTCTCCTAAAGAACCTGATTTCTGAAACCCAAAAATAATAGCTGATGCACACTCAGCTGCATTGAATTAGACTTTAGTCATGATGATATCTAAGTGCTTTAGCTGACTATACTACAGTACGAAAAGCTGTGGGATATAATATTTCATGCTTTATAGCTGTATGACAGTTGAATGTACTCTGCTGAATCCTGGGGTTTTTCTCAGCACAAAGAGGCCATCACGTTCTCCCAGCTGATATGGGAGGAAAAAATCTCAAGTAACTTTGTCGTCAGTAGAAGGACAGCTCTAATTTCAAATAGTGATTGTGAACTG
This sequence comes from Toxostoma redivivum, assembly GCA_013397375.1. Lineage (NCBI taxonomy): Eukaryota > Metazoa > Chordata > Aves > Passeriformes > Mimidae > Toxostoma > Toxostoma redivivum. Next base: position 120,843 of record VXBI01000679.1, read on the forward strand.
ATAACTTTCAAACTAAAACTAAGGATGGACAGCGGGTAATTTTGAACACAGGAATCTGAGGGAGAAAAAAGAAAATGTAAAAAAATTATTTGCAAGCAATCCAGAGAAACAGAAAAAGTTATGCTCTTAACAAACAATTTGTTAAATTATCCATTGTAACAGTGCCACAGATTTTCATAATTGTTCTTACTTTCATGATAAACTTTTTTTTAAGTGATATTTATATAAAACACAGTCTTTTATTTTAAAAATCTGCTCTTCATGAGTTTCTGTGCTATGTCATTTTAAATATACTACTTAAAATAACTATAACATAATGCTATAAAAAATCCTATCCATGAGAGCTGAAATTTTGAAAAAGTAATGGACAACATGTAAGAGTGAATAACAACAGTCATGGATTAGTATAACATGACTATAACATCCTGAAGTGCAAAAAAATCCCTGTAGGAGTAACAACCTAGCTGTATTTTAAAATTTAGCTGTGAATGGCTTTTAAAACACCTTTTGCACTTAATGATAATAATACTGCTTTCATATTTGAATTAAATCCTCAGGATCTGCAAGGAAATGCTGAAGCCACAGTCAAAGACTGAAGGATATTCAAGCCCTTGCTCATCTTCTGTGGTTACTAAAAAGTATTTTAATGCCACCTAAAGAGACATCTCTGCAGAAACTGAGCTTCATACATTCCAGACTGACCAAAAAAAAACTGGCCAGCAGCACTGAGACCCACAAACTAAACAAAAACCAAATTAACCCTACATTCTTCCAAAAAACACCTTCATAGGTTCTATAGGCATAGAGACCTACACATAAAACCATTTAAAGGCTGAGTCAGTTTTACTTTTGGAAAACCATAAATAAATATTAGATGCAGAATATTTCAACATTACTAAGGTTGATGAAGTTTCAATTCAATTTTCTATGCTTTAGAAAAAAATCAAAGGAAAGAAAAGGAAATAATGCATAAGTTGGCAAAGGAAAAACCTCTGTAAAAGTAGCAAGATTTGAAGAAAATTTTAACTAAGGGAGAATTTAATGTACAGAGTTTGAAAGAGCTCTTTCAAATGCAACTTTAAGTTCCTTTACAATTCTTCTGAGAAATAAGTAAATGATACCCTCTTCCACAATTTCACTTTTCCTTAAGGAAGGATGACGTAAGAGAGAGAGCAAAATACATCGCTTTAATTTCAGCTCTTCACTTGTTTCTCTAGTGGTTTACCATTAAAGCTGCTGCTGTGTAACAGGAGCCAACAGAGATCTCACTTGCAACTCATGCCTCATAGGGATCAAACTGCCTTGAAAATACAGATTATGGTTAGGGACTGCCTAGAATTATTCACTAAACACTTTCTGTATTCTGCAACAAACTAGACTGCAGCTTAAACTGTCCATTCATCCCAAAGTAGTCACACAGGACAAGGTGGTAGATTTTATAGCTGCTTTCACATGGCAAGTATATACCCAGATAAGAAAGTCCATGTTTAAGTTTCTCTTCATCAGCTTGAACCTGCAGTGTGCTGGAAACATTGTGGGGTGATTATTTCCTGAAACTAGAAGCATACAAAAGAGAAGAGCATTTCTCCTGAAGAGAATTATGTCTTACTTACGTCTTACATTACTTCAAACTTTATTCTTTGTTCTTGTTACCAGCTTCCTTTAACGTATTTCCTTCTCTCTTAGATAAATAAAAAATATTTTTGAAACTATCATGATTTCTTTTTGCCTCTTCCAAACATTTTCATTCCATCTGAAGAAGAGAGAAAATAATTTATTTCATATTCTCTACCTCTAATGCCATTTCTACTATTTTAAGAACAAGAGGAGCTCCCCTCTCCATGCATTGCATAAAGACTTCCATCTGTCTTCATATTTTGCACGACTAGAGTCATTTCTGTCTTACAAAATTGGAGGGGCAGAAGTAAGAGGGGATTCATATTTAATACAAGATCAACATGTAAGCAGAGGAACAGGTATTTGAAAGTGATAGAAGAGAGGTTGAAGAAGAGCTGTCAGGAGTTCCACTGAAAACTTTAATTACAGGATATGGATCCTGCCAGTTTTGTTTGTATTTGCTAGCACTTGGCAACCACCTGTCATGCAGCCATATGTAGACATATAGGAAATTGAAGAATTCAATAGTCAAGTACTTGGCATATGATACCACGGCTTAACCAAGCTAGTTTAAAGCCAGATATCCCTAAAGGACATATTACCAATCATGGTGAAGAGTTTCCTACAATAATTGTGACTGAGTTATCCAGCCCAGGAAGGCAGAAGTTTCCCCTGTTCTGGCCTGCCTAGAAGCAGCTGGAGCACAGCCCTGAAGGGCTGCCTGCAGTGTCCTTGTGCTCCAGTTTCGATCCAGCCATCAGACTGCCACAAGCACCTGCCAGCATTACTGGGGGCCACTCCAAAATCAACGCAGTGCTTCTGTTTACTTAAACTGTGAAATTCCTGTGAAGTGTACACTGGCTACACTGATTGTGTTTGCCAGCTGTGAAAATCAGGCCAATCTTAAAGTTGTTCTGTAAGTAACTAATTTTAGATGCCTAAGCCTGAGGAAGAGGAAACTCAGCTAAAGGTTGTGTCATAATTACAAAGGAAGACAATGCTTTCATTATGTTAGAAAGGTCTTCTTACTAAAACAGTATTATTTAACCAATGACTGTGTTTCCTACCATCAAAACTAACTGAAGCCTGCCATGAAGAAATGTAAAACCACACAGACAAAAAAATCAGATAGACTTCTGAGAGCCAGTCTGGAGAGTTCGATGCTCTTGGGGCAAGGGCTTGTGCCCTACTGGTTTCCTTTAGACTGGTCAAGGCTCTAACCCATAACAAACAATTTCAATTGACTGTGAGGAGCAGAGTCCTGCCTTAAGCTTTGATATACATTAATTTATGTAATACCCAATACTGTGTGATATGGAATAGGAATATCAGATGAAGGATCAGTGGTTCATCATATAAAAGCAATTTTATGTTACAGAATCAAAGAATCATGTTAGTCTAAATACATAAATCGGTCAGATGCAACCTCAACAGAAAACATTTCAGCAACCTTAGTGCTTTTAAAACATGCATGATTTCTTTGTTGAAGAAAATCAGATAGATGGGCAAGTATTTGCTTCCATCAGCCTAATTTATAACACACGTCCTTTGTACAGATTGCTGAAGAAGTGCTTTGAGGACAGTTGATTTCTAGTACTATCCTCTCTTCCTGATAGTGTAATTTATTTTAATGAATGTACCATAAGAAAAAAAACTGTTGAATTATGAAAAAAATAAATCCTTCCCTACAAGTGGTAATAGTTTTCCTTGGGTGATATTACTACAATATCTGAAGTATGTCATCCTTACCAATAAATAATGCATAAATTGATTTCTCAGGTACTAACTGCTTCAATCAGATAAAAATAGCTTCTTCTTGTTCAATTTCTCACAATTAGTTTAACTGCAAACAACAAATACTATCATGAAATTTCTGAAAACTTTTCCAAAATGCCGCCTTTAGGAACTATGAATTACTTACCCCTAAGGGTGATCAGATATTTCCCCCTTTTACACAGAAAACTGCTTTTCAAATTCATAAGACCTACAAGACCTACACGCACCTGTGTGTTTCAAAGCACCAAGCCTTAGGAAGGAGATGACGCTTATCACAAGTAATCCATCTGCACCACCTTCCCCCAAGAGATCTTCCTTTATCCCAGAAACTTGGTACAAATTGAAATCACAGTTTGGCTATTTGTACAGGATTTTATGCACGCTTGGCAGTGCATAAACAACCCAGGCTTCTACAAAGGTAGAGGCAGCGAGCCTGCACTTCTTCTGTGCATTGGACCCTTGTGCACTCAATCAGTACTGCTAACACAGTAGGTTCAATTCTTGTTCCACTTGCTACCCGTGTGCTGACCACTACAGTGTGTGTGATTTCATGTCAATGTTTTTCAAGTGAATTTCAGGTAGCTCACAGGCTCACCCTATCAACTGAGTGTGTACTTGAGTGGGTAAAATGTACTAGTTACTAGCATTAATTAAAAATAATAACTTTATTATGTGCTACCTTTTGGTCTTAAGATAATGCAGTTCTTTCAATGTATAGTCATTTATATGTATGTGTATATATATTTGTATATATTGATGCAAAATATTAATTTTAGACAAGATTAACAAAAGTGGAACCATTCACATGCTTATGAGAATAAGAAAGAAACTTCCTTACAGAATATTGCTTAAAAACATGCATATTAAGAGGATCATTTGAGTACTATTCATCTTTTAAGTACTTAATAAGCATGGAACCACTCTGTATCTACTGTATCCACAAAAACACACCAAAAAAACCCAAAAGCAACAAAAAAAGCAGTCACAATCCTGGAAAGCAAAAAGGATTTTTCTTTAAATCCTGCCAATAAGATGTGAACAGAAAAGACTTACACAACTAAGTCGTATGGGTCAGTATGTCCAGGAAAGAGGTGGAGTCATCATCCCTGTATGTGTTTAAGGAAAGACTGGATGTGGCACTCAGTGCCATAGTCTAGGTGACAAGGTGGTTCTGGTCAAACGTTGAACACAATGATCTCAACCTAACTGGTTCTGTGATTCTTTCATATATGGCAGCTGGTTGGCCAATGTGTGAGGTTAAAAATGAGTAGCTGTCGTTAGTTTGGACAGAAATAGACTGGCATACCTCTTCAGATGGAAGAGTTAGTCCAGACAAGGAAGACTGAACCAGATGGATGAACTCCTAATTAGAATAAAGTCAGAGACCAGCATTTCCTCCCAACAAACCACAGTGAGAAATATGCTACTGAATAAAATATATTAACTATCTAAGCTATTAAATCATCTTCCTCCTCTCTCACCAAACAAGGCTTTTACCTAAAACTCAGCTCCACTGCATTTCAGAAGAAATCTATATTAACATCTACATAACCCTTAACTTCATTCACATGATTTTTTTATTTGCTGCTCTCCACCCTAAGCAAGCATCTGAGGAAAAGGACTGGCCACTGACTATAAACAAAAGACAAATAAATCTCGTCTGGCTGAGCTTCTCTGTTGTCTGCGTCACACTTATCTGGAATAATGAATGGAATGTCAGAAACACACACACAGAGATATACAGAAATAGAAACCACAGATTTAGATGTTTTCTGATTCTATGTATTTGAAGGAAATTCAGTGATAAGCCAGCAAGGCTGCTCCAGAGTACTGCTTTATCCAGATAGTTTAAAAATGTTACAATTCATGCCCTAAATTTTTCTGTTTATTCTTTAGCTGCCATACAGCCAAGATTCCTTTCATCACAGGGTGACACATGCATTCTTATATCTTACTGTCAAAATATTTTATGTAAAAACAATTTTGTTTTTAATCGGCAATATATATGTAACATGTATGCACAGTTTACTCCTTCTTCTTAAATTTTTGTGTTATGAAAAATACAAAACTACTGCTTATTGCAAGAATTAGCTAGTTTTCTCTCATTCTCGTGCACCTTTTTGCTTTATTTCTCCAAATATCATAGCTTTCACTGTTAACAAACTCTTAATGTTTCACAGAGTTTGATTGTTTTTCCTAGCAAATCATTTGCCTGTTATATATTCTGAAACATTAAATTCATGTAGGTTGATATTCAGGTTCTTACACAGTATATCAACCAATTGAAATTGTATAGAGCCAGGAAATATATACATATATTCAGTTCTCTTCCATTTTTGATTAGCTCTGTTATAGCACAGAATTCTTTTAGAGAATTTGTGCAGACTTAAAACTGAACAGTCAGATGGTGACATACTCAAGCAGAACTAATTCATGTTATGACTCTTCCAGTTTAGTTTCACTGTATAATTCATAAACATGTCTGGAATGAAACCTGATCTCTCACAAGTGGATGCAAATACAAGTAAGGGCAAGGGATATTAAGTACATATTCCCTACCAGAGAATAGGAAAATTGATGGCGCTTTGCCTTATGTCTTGACTTAACTCAAACCTGTGGTCTGGTCACTTCTCAGAGCTCAATTTACACTAGAAGCTCTGACATAGGCCTGTGTTTCTGGAGTGTGAAAAACACATCTCCAACAAGCTGTGATGATTAATGCCCTCAGGTAATCACAACCCAGCTGTCAAAACCACCATGTGTTATTCTGCATAGAATAAAGATTTACAGTTCTGCAAAACAAGCACTGTTTTGCAGCAGCTCATCCCCATTTCAGGAACAGTTAAGGAAACTTTTCCTTGGACATTATATTACTATCCACCTTCCACTGTAAAAACAGTAAACACCCTTACTGAGACAGGTCAAAAAAGACAATGAAACTTCCAAGCCAAAAACTTTTAAGCTTTTTAGATGAAATTTTTAAGCCTAAAAAACTGCATTGTCACAGTAAACTGGTAATTTTACTGCACATAGTCATGTGAATGGCAGTTATTTTTTACCATGTTTTTCAATCAGGCTATTTAAAGTATTATCAGTAATCTGGCATCCATAGATAAAAGTACTTTGAAAACTGAAATGCAAAAATTATCGTCTATTTCTCCACTCTTGGAAGGAAAAAAAAGAAGAAACAAATTAAGAACAGAAAAGGGAACAGAAAAGCAAACACAAGACAACAACAACAAAGAAGACAACAACAATAAATCCACCCAAACAATTTCATTGGCTCAGATTTTTCTTTTAATAGATTTCTACCAACATATTTAAAAATACATAGGCATGTGTATACATATAAACCTATATACTTCGTGTACTACATATTTTTCATATACAAAGTGTAGACTTAGAGGTGAAAAATTAGCTGTGTTTTTAGCTGTAGTGACCTTGTGTTTAGTTGCATATTTTATATGTTGCAAGACTAAATAAGTATTTCTGTATCTATGAATAGAGTATACCTTTGCAAAGCTCTAGATGTTTATTGATGTGGCTGCGTGCTGCGGAGTTTCCCTTCAGTTTGAGCTGAAGTTGTTATACCTCCGTGTAATATTATAGCAATGCCCTTGTTCTTTACATTCTAGTCCAGTATAACTTGTTCGTTAGTTAAAGTCACAGATGTTGACTAGAAAATAATGGACAGTAAAGATAATTTTAGTTTTCTCGGTTCATTGTTACAAATAAAATGATAAACTGGAAGAAGCTGGGGCATTCATATTTTGTTCTATAAATTCTAAAAGTCCAAAACCCCAGCTGTAAGTTTAAAGCAGTTTAAATTCAACTTAAAACAGATTCATTGGAGAAATGCTCTACTCAGGAGTGACTGGTAGGTAGCTACATACACGAGTTTAGAGTGTAGGTTGAACACACTGTTCTCTGCTCAGCCTCAGGAGCTATGAAGTGTGAGCTGTGGGCAGCAACAGCAAGCAATTACTCTCCCAGCCCACTGGCAGCTTATCTTTAGTTAGTTCTCAGTGTGACAGCACTCACCACACTCACTCTTATGGACAGCCAGTGTGTATCCACAGCGTGTGGATGCAGCCAGCTCCTGGGTTTGTGTCCTCCCTGAGCCCATGTTCAGCCAGTTAAATCCCCTATCCCAACCCCAGTGATGCAGTCAAACCTTTGGGACCTGCACTCCGCTCTGTCCTCTGAACAGAAGGCAGGTTCACAGCTGATAATCATATTACAAGGCTGCCTTTAATCGATCTTCACAAAGCAACCTAAAGTCCTTTGTAAGTTCTTTTATTTTTCTCTTGGTTACCATCCACTGGATGCCGGTGTCTGTGAACTGAAGCCAGGTATTATGGGCTGCCCCACTCAGATACCCGCTGTGGTTTTCCTCTGGTTGACATTCTGTCCCCTTGGCAACTGAATTCTCTCTACCCCTGCTATAAAACCTATTCACTCCAGTAGAATGAAACCAACAGTAAATACCAGAAACTTTACTGTGGTACCACAAATAATTTCTCTGTAAGACAGGATACAAACACAAATTTCCAATGAAAACAAGAAAATTTGTGTTAATCAATGAAAGACTCATTATTGTTCTCCTATGGAATAAAGCACTGAAACAGATTTCTATTGCATTTTTAAGAATTTAAAAATCAATTACCAATTAATGGTTTACCTACGCTCTTCAAATCACTAGGGTACTACAAATAAAATATTTATATTGTATTGGCTCATTGGACTCCAGTCAAATACTGTCGTTTCTTCCCTTCTCTTGCTTTCATATTTGCCATGATAAATATATTAACAAGATTGGAAATTATTTATAATTTTAATCCAATATTCTTTCCCTATTCATCTGCCAAAATAATTTTGTATTTTCTAGGATTGTGTCATCATCACACTTGACAGGTCACATCTTTCCAGTGACCTCCAGGAATAAAAGCATCATAATTAGTCCCATTAGTAATTAATACAAATATGAACTGAAGAGATGGATATGGGAATTCTTGAGTTGCTACAGAGCTGTGCAACCAGCCAGATTTTTTCAGGTTTGCTATAAAGCACTGGGAAGAAGTCCATATATAAACTTAAGATGAACCTCAAAATCTGTAAACAAAGAGGAAAGGAAGAACCTGTCTCTCACAGAAACCACTAGAATCCTTTCTATTTCCAGTTATGGAAGTTGTATTGGTTCTGAAATGTAGTTGTATTAAATGAGCTATGAGTAGAAAGATTACTTAGTCCAAATTTTGTAAAACATCAATTTCCCAGCACTAGAGCTAAGAATTAATATTCTACCAAATAAAGTCTTGCTAAATACTGGAAAACACATCCCATAACTGCTTTATCAGAGTGGATTCTTTTTTTCAATTCACTCATCTGAAACTTACAGAAAATGATATATAATGAAATTGTTATTGCACAGAAATGAGCTGCTGCATAAATCAATTGAATTATTCTTAGTAACCTTCTATGTCTTAAAATAATTTTACTGTGCAATCTAAGACTCTCATTAGGAAGCATGACAGCTAACATTTGGAAGAAAACTAGTAAATTTAGGTAACTGATAATCTGTTTACAAGCTAATTTCTTTTACCAATAACTTTGGGTTTGCTGCTGAAGGATTTGTTCACCTTACTTGGTTGTTACCCAGCTCAAACTACTGATTTGTCATAATACATTGTCTTGGTTTAAGAGACAGGTATTTGCCAAGGAGAGGGATGAGCCCCTTTTCCCGTAACCCGTTCCTTTCCAATCACTATAATTTGAAATCAGACGCTTTTAGGCAGAAGATATGGGGATAGGAATAACAGTT
>VXBI01000679.1:130069-152579 GCA_013397375.1 Toxostoma redivivum
TTTTCCGGTTCCCTTTTTTTTTCCATCCCACCTTCCCCTCACCTTCTGGTGAGAGGCAACTAACTTGTAGCCACAAGTACTTAGCATAACAATGGGGAAAATTCCACAGAAAAGAAATTATTCAACCCCCAACATACATATAAGAAAGTTGTTAAATAGATTTTTTATACCTGTATGTTTTCAACTGTGCAAACACAAACTTACCCAACTGCATATGGAGTATCTCTCTACTGATAGTCAACAAGACTATTGAGTCCTGTTGAGAGATTTTCCACTACAACAATAAGCAGTAGCAGCTCTGGGATTCCAACAGTCGAAATATCAAAAACTGTCTTATTTCTTCACTTCTTGCCTTTTGAGAAGCAACTTGGCTTTACTGATACATAGTCAGATTTTACCTAATCCTGACTGGCAAAGCCCTGCCACACCCTCTCAATTTGATTTCAACTAGGGAGCCAGAAAAATCATAAGGACCACCACTGAAAACTCTAAACTACAGAGGGCCAAGAGCAAAGACTGTGAAGAGCTCAAAACATTCTTTCTATACTAAAACAAATCACTACCATCTACTGAAGTAGTTTCCAAACTTTTTTCATTTATTTGTAAACATTTGCACATAACACGTTTCCCTTGACTGCTTGTGAGAACAACACAGAGAACAGTACCAAAAACTTATTTGGTATCTACTCCTACTCTCTCTTCAAGGTCTGTTAGCATATTGCAGAGCAGGGTAACATTGACTGAAAGAGAGTGCTATCACCTTTTGCTATTTTTTTCCTTTCACTATTAAGAGTGAAATTTGATTATTTCTCTGAAGATTTCTCAAGGAATGGAAGTTATACATAGCACAGTAAAGTTCTGAGCTTGCTTCTCCTCCTTTCAAAAATAAGCACTGGTTAAGGGCTTTTAGTCTTCCAGGACCCCTTTCTCCACAATTACAACTTTGTACCTATGGCTGAGGTTTTATCTGCCTGCACTTTAGGAGCAGTGGTTAGGAGGAAGAACAGAAGGCCCAATCAGTTGCAAACATCTAAGTTATCCAGGTGTTATCTAACCTGTGTCTTCTCTACAAAATGTTGACCACTTATCCATTAATCTCCATTATCAATGATTTTACCCAAATTACTGTAGTTACCTTATGCAAAATTTGGTGTAAATATTTTTCCCACATTGTCTTTCAATCACTTTCCTTGTCCAAATAATACAATTTTTTAATCTTCCTCTTTTTGCCACTTTTGTAGAATGACTTCCAGTAACTAGGGATAAAATGCTCTAGCTATGTCTCCTCTGGAAATATGTGGCTATCTTGTTGATAAATACACTCAAATTGCACATCTCCAAATATTTGTTTCAAACATTGAAATCTCTGTGTCATCTTATAGTGCTGAGACAGTTCCCTAGGAAACCCTTACAGACATAAGCTCCTCAGTCTTACACTATGCTCGCATATAATTAACAGAAAATGCAGTATATTTTCTTTGTAGCATGAGGTGTTGACAATGAATTTCTTCTGCTTTTCTGTATGTTCCTGTTAACCAAATAAGTTGAGGATATCCTGCATCTCTGGAAGGCTGAGTTGAATGGGGCTTTGAGCAACCTGGTCTGGTGAGTCCCTTCCAACTCAAGCTATTCTGTGACTGTAGGTATGCAAAATTACATCTATGACAATTGCTGCCTGTGAACGTTTTCCTCTTCAGTGTGGCAACACATAAAGAAAACTAAGGCTAAATGAAGTTTGAAGAAAAATTTGTGAACTCAGTAGAGGCCAGATGAGTCAAATGAGCTTCAGGACCTTATTTTTTTTTCCTGGTTTTATACAAAATAAGGTTCTTACCTGTTTAATCTTTCCCGTATATAAAGGTCACGTTCAGATATGTGCCATATTAGATAACTTTCCACCAATTCCTGAAAAAATATAACTGCTAAAGAAAAAAACATCATGTTTAACTCTTTAAACCGCAGAGGATCACTTGCTCAGTATATTAAAGAAAAAAAAAACCAAAACCAAATGTGGCAACATAGGCTCCCCCTCACAGTTTTTGTTATGAAATATCTTCGTTTTCCACACAAACCCCTTAAATTTACAAGGACTAATAACAGACAGGCAAGGAAATGCTCTGAGAGGAAATGTATTCTGTGTAAAAACATGTTCCTAAGTCATCTCTAAATGATCAAAGTCAAAGAGTTCTTGATTCATCATTTTTAGGATGGATAATTAATTAAGCATATTGACAGATCATGGTGGTAGATACCAGCATCATTTAATTGTGTTTATGGTTGCATTTGTTGGAGTGACAATGGATTTTTGAAATCACATGTCCAAGATTTATTAAGGTTCTGCATCACTCCTTCTCTTGCATTAATGTGGAGGTTTGTCAATCCTCCTCCCTAACTCTAGGCTTTTTGAATGTTCTAGGCTTTTTGAATGTTCTTCAAAAGAGGAGATAGGTTTTATTAGCATTGAAGTTGCTATGTTATCATTATTTTTTTCGAAACTTCTGAACTTTCAAAACTCCTCACATTTATAATACTATGGATCAGGAGCACTCAGTTTGCTATAAAAAAGGTGCAAGTAAGAGAAAAGTTGGCCACTGGTTAGCCTCATGCATCTAAATAAATTGTTCTTTGCACCAGCTGTAAAACCAAGACAAAAATTATGTTCCTTAACAGAAGTGTTGAAGAGTTAGTTAGTCTCAATTTTAATCTGAAACCTGATTTATGATATAAATACAGGGAAATGTAACTGTTTCAGTTCAGTAAAATAGACCTTTAATTATCCAGCAGGTCCTTAGATGACTTATGTTAAGAAAAACCAAGTAATTAATGAAGACCAATAGTTCCAATCTAGGTCTTGGCCTACAATTGCAAGACCTGTGCCACTAATTTCTCTAACATAAAAATTCAGATTTTTTGCAGTCTGCATATGAAAATTACTTTAATTACCCAAACTCTATTTCACTCCACACAAAAGGGAAGAATTTCTGATATGCCAAAACTAGCAATACAAGATACTAATATTAGCAAGCAATGCTTCTCATATTCAAATTCAGTATTAAATGTGCAGATTTCTTCCCATCCTTATTTAAAGAATACAACAATATACATTAATTAAAAAAAACCAAAATTAAACGAAAACTCATTAAAAAATCCACAAAACCCCTCAAACAAACAAACAAACACCACCACCCCACCTCCAAAAAAAAAATGAAGCTTGGTATCTCTGTGTAAGACCACACAAAAAATCCCTTCTTTAATATTTTTATTTGTAATAGATAAAAATTAAACCCAAATACTTTGAGTAAACTTCAAATTATTTGTTATACAACACTTTTATGCAATGAGCAGTAAAACATATCATTTATTAATATTACAGAAGTTAATTGAAAAGCAAAGGTTTTACACAAGACAGTAAATAGGTCTATTTTAATCTCAGTAGAATAAAAATTAATTACTTGATTGCAAACTGATGGTTGCTTAAAGATCAGTTATTGCAACACACATGTATTCATTATGAAAGTACTGAATACAGCTCCCACAAGTAATTTTCTGTTCAACAAGGCTAAATTTCCCACCACAAAAAGTTGTAGGAAAAACTACTGGGAAGAAGAATGTTCACAGAAAACTGAACTGTGAGCTCTTTAATTAAAATTTGAAGCTATGACAAATTGTGTGTTTGGCAGAACTCCTTAATTCTGACAATCTTTGTCTAAATAACAGAGAACTGCATTTAGAAAGAACAATTAGGAGAAAAACCCCAAAAATAATTTAATTAATATTAAAAAGAAGAAAATAGATGGTAATACAAATGAAATTATAACATATATGAAAAAAGGTTAGAGAACCTAAAGATTTCTGAAATAAATATATAGTCAGATGTAAGGACAGCAAGATAAATGTTTTCTAAAATTATCAAAACAAAGGAAATAATGCCAGTGATATAATCCCGCTTCCAGATAGTGATGGAATAGTGCATGAAAGGAAGACTTGTGAGTCCTCTGGACAAGTCAAAGCCAGCAGTTTCCCAAAAGAATGCCAAAAGCTGTCTGGGCTGCATTAGGAAAGTATCACCAACAGGTTGAGGGAGGTGATCCTTCCTGTCTGCTCAGCACACCTGGAAAGCTGCATCCATCTCTGGGCTTCCCAGCACAAGACAGACATGGACATATGGGACTGTTGCTAACAATCAGCTATGGAGGAGGCTGATTTTCCATGATTAGAGAACTTAAGCAGAGAAGGAAAGGCTGAGAGAGCAGTAGAACAGAAGGTTTAGTGTGCATAATTACCTGATGGGAAGTTATAATGAAGACAGAGTCAAACTTCTCTCAGTGGTATTCAGTGGCAGGACAAGAGGCATTGAGCACAAAGTGAAATGCAACAATTTACATTTAAATAGATGAAAATCTTTTTGACACTAAGGACTATTGAACAGCAGAATATGTTGCACATGTGGGCTGTGGAGTCTCCCTGGTGAATCTCCATCCTTGGAGATATTCAACCCCAACTGGAGACAGCACAAAGCATCCTGGCCTGGGCTGGCCATCTTTGAGCTGGGCTCAGTACTGGACTAGCCAATACTTAGAGCTCCCTCCTACTTCAGCCAATCTGTGATTCTGTGAAACAAAGAAATCCAAAGCTACTGATAGTCCACGTCAATTATCAAATCACTCTTTTCTCTTCATTTAAAGTCTAGTCTCAATGAATATAGCTCAAAGTCTTTTACAAATCCACCTGTTTAGTGGAAGTCTTGCTAAGGCAGGATTGAAGATCAGCTGCAGCAAGAGCAATCTGGCTTACCTTACATGTCCAAGTGTTTCCAGCAGGATGTTGATCCTTATGGTAAATTTTCAGATATTTTCCCACGTGCAAAGTCCTTGTGACCACATCTGCAACAGGAAATGCAATGCCATACTAGGGAAAGAGCTGATCTAGTTATTAATGAACTGGAACACCACATCACCATGCAACAATATCAGCTTATGTATCAAAGAGCTGTATAATTCCATCACCACAATGCTACATCCAGGTTAATTAGCTCTGCCAATCAAACTAATTAGCACAGAGCAGAGCCTTGCTGAATACCAATTCTGGCTTCTGAACTGCTAATCAAAGTACTACTAGAGAGAGAACACCAAATAAAAGGTATTATTTGAGTATATTCAGCAGTGAAAAATTCTATAATTCTATCCATTCTGTAAGTATATGTAAAACTTTTAGGAGAAAAAAAAGTTTTCTTGCTTTTCAAAGCACATATTTTTAGCACATTTGAAGTTACTGCAAAAAGTAATTCAAAGATTTAAAAATGTGCTTTGCTGAATACATGTTACTCTGCAAGGTGATTAGGTGCTGTAGCAGATTCCAGTAAGTTTATTTCTCTTAGAAGGTGAATCTATAGAAAGACATGGATTTCACATGGATGAGATTTTGTTTCTTCACAGTGTTACCTCTAATTTTCATCTACATTTTAAAAAAACAAACAAAACAAACAAAAACTCAAAAGAAAACCCAAAAAACAAACAAAACCCCCACAACAACAACAAAAAACCACACAAAAATCCCACACACCTCCTCAAAAAAAGTCGTTTCTGTTGTTTTGTACATATTTGTATTTGTTTTAAAATGTTATGATAATGTTTGGGCTACCTGGTGCTTGCTCAAAATTGAAGGCGCACTAGCAATTTCCTGCAGGATGTCAGGCTTACATAAAGAACAGCTGTGCTGTTGGTCATGCTCTGTTTATTTCACAGAAAATGATCATGTTGCTTAGGTGGATCATGTTTACTTCATCCACTTCCAAATAAGTAATGTCTTTGAGGTCAGCTGATTAGTTCTGCACTGTTTGAGCCTGTTTAACAACATTTGTGTGTCTGGTCTAACGTAGGAAGCATAATAAAACTTTCTTTCAAGAAAACTCATCTAAAGTACACTCCTCAGGTCATAATTGAGAGCAGATTTCACATTCCACATTTACATTTTGAATTATTTCCTCAACATGGTCATGAGCTCACAATGGTTACCATCTAAGCAGAGCCCTTCTGGACTTGATAAATTTTTTTCTTAATCTTGGTCTTGAAAGGATCTTAATACCCAAGATTTTGCTGCATTTCTTTCCAGCTGTGACTTTTTACTTTGAGCTGCTCATTTGTGAAAGTCCTTTAGCCTTGACTCTAGCTAGCCAGCTTTGAACAAAATAACCGAGGCAAAATCTGAGTAGAAACCTGAGTTACTGCTGGCAAGTATCTAAAAAAAGTAACAAAAACACTTGTAATACATGATCAAATGCTAATGTTTTGTTATCGCAAATGTTAGTTTGACTGTTCCTGCTGAAAAATTAACCTTAAAAGTTCAACACTTTCCAAATTGCTGAAACTTACTGTGCTTAAGGGCCCCCTGGAAAGTTGCAATCTTTTTCTGTTTGCAGCAGCATAATAGTGCCCATAGCAACCCCATAAGGAACCACTGCTCCATGGCAGATTTCCTGCTCCAAACAGAGGGCAAGGCAAGGTGCTAGTAAAATCCACCTCAGTTACCTCCCTTTCTCTGTTTTAAATATTGTTACTTGACTTATGATACCAATCAGGAAGTACTCTATATAAATACGTGAAATACACTTTGAATTAGCTGCTTAATATCAAGAGAGTTAGCTAGCAAGAAAAAAAGGAAAGCAAATCTCTTAGATCAATAAAAGATTAAATTATTGCAATTTACTAAGCTCAGTGCATAATAAGAAGAATAATCCAAATCTAGGACATGAAAAATAAGTCATATTTTAGTTGTGAAAGGGAAGGTAATTTGTGACAGAGTGGACAGCAAGGGAGCTTTGCTGCAAAAAAGGGTTAAAGTGACTGGAAGCAGGAATGCCAGGGGCAGAAGGACTCCTTGACAGGGATTAGTTTCCCTTGCTGATGGGATAAGAAACAAGCCTCAATATTGTGGACTTTCCTGGAGTTGGAGAATGTGGGGTGAACCTTGGGGTAACAGAGCTGGGCTGGGGAATGGACCCACGGCAAGGCTCAGACACCCCATCCAGCTGCTCAGGGGTTGGTGCTGCTGGTGGTTCAAGTGCCTATGAAGGATCTGCTTGTGAAGCATCTGTGCAGACTCCATGAAGAACCATGTTGTGCAGTGAAACTTTGTCCAATACATTGTTCACTGATTTTTTCTATTTTCAGCACAAATGTGTTGAATTCTCCTTGAAGGGTACCATAGAAATTCCCTAAAACTTGTCAAAACCATCTTAAAGAACATGCAGTGGATTCAGGTGGTAGGACTGCTCTGCTTATGTACACCAAACTTTATGCTGCATCCAGTGAAAGCAATACAGGATAATACCTGTTACACTACTTAATATAGCTTTTCACGTTCTTTTTATTGCATAGATATTCAATGTAAGAGTGCCCTGAGTTTGCACTTTCATTTGAAAGCATCCCAGAATCTGTTCTAGTAATGAGAAATATTTGAAGATATTCTTCAAAGAGCTGGTTGCTGCCATTTATGAGATGTTATTTTGCCTCTTTTAAGGATCTACAGCTCAGGATTTCAGACTGTCACAAAAATATATTCATATCCTATTATGATTTATTCCCATTTATTCACTTTCCTTTGCTTCAAGTATTATTAAGTTAATCTAGAACAAATCTAAAATACTTCGCTTACTTGTTGAAAGCATACCACATGCATGTCAGGTGTTGTATAAATAGGAAAAAAGCAATAAATAATTCACAGAATGCCTAGAAGCTGCTGTTTCTTACAATATGTATTATATTACTTTAAATTAATTCCCTTAGAGTCTGTGTGCCAAAATTCACTCTAGCATTTGACAACAAAACTAAAAGTAATTAAAAATAGCTACCTTCATTAACTTAAATTGTTCCAAACTTAAATGACTTAAATAGCTCCGAAAAGAAAGTACAAAACAGGTTCCATGTTAAATGACTTGACAAATATTAGGCATTTCAATTCACTGATTGAAGTCTCTTTCTTCTCATTCTAGGATGTACATCAGTTTAAACTGTATGTATAAATGATCCCATTGTATGTAGTATATTGACAAGCTAGGACACTGTTTGGAGATTATGATAAAATCCCCCAGGCTTTATTCATCTACAGAAACTGCTGGTACTCCAAGACTGAGCCCAGAGCATCTCTTTGCTTTCTAGAGCTTGTAACGCAAAGGTTAATTTATTTTAAATATTGTCTCTTTTGCAGTCAAAAATATGTATCCATCCATGCTTTGTAGTCATGTAAAATTTAAGAAAAAATCTGTAGCTTTTGCTAGGACCCATTTTCATCTGTTTCCTTAACAAGATACAGGGTACAACATAGCTGAGCTGAACAAGCCAGATATTTTAAACAGCCAAATACAATTTATTCACTCATGTATATACCATTTCCTAAAGAGAACTGCCTGATTACATGAGATTGCCCTATGCTCAGTCTCCAAATCCTTGCTTGAGAATCACTCCCTAAAATTACATTTGTCATTACTGCAGACTAGTAGTAATCATATCTAAATAACTGGCTGGGAACAGAAATTAAGAATATGAGCTAAGCATTAGAAGTAGAAGAAGATTGGATTTTCAGCAACAAAAACACTGAAGAGCAGGAACTATGCAGAGAGATGCCTCCCATTCCACTCTTTTGCATGATGGATTATTTCAGAACCAGCTGAGAGACTGCCAGTAAACCCAAAACAGCTGTCTGCACTCATGATTACAGTGGAGCTAAATGATTTAATCATTTCTAGTTCAGCCTGATGAGATAATATATTTCTTTGCTTATAAAATACTTACAGAAAACCAATATAGATATGTAGTTTTTCCTAAAGTTACCTAGTCTTAAACATAAAATACATGCTAAAATACACTGGTAGCTAGAATAACGTACAGCTGCTGATTACAGGACAAGCCAAGGATCCTCACACCTTAGTACACTCAGAATACTAGCTCTGCCATCCTGCCATACTTTCTGTTCTAGCAACTGAAATTCTTCTGTGAATCTTTCCCTCAATACCACCTTGGTGCTAGCATGCAGATTTTGTATAGCTATCTTTGTATAGGCTCCACCTTTTTATTTCCATACTCAATTATGCCAATTAAGATACTGGTATGATTAAAGTGGAAAGTAGTTACAGGTATTGAACATATGAATACAAGAATTTATGAAAAATTTTAAAATGTATGCATAAAGTATATTATTGTGTTGACAAAATGAGCAGAACATGATTTTGTGTCAGTATGAAATGTTAGGGTGAGATAAAGGCAGGCTATCCCTTGAAATTCCTTCAGTTGAGGAAAAAAAATAGTTTCACTTGCTAGAATCTTCCTATCCAGTGAAAGGAAATCCACATTACCTTCATATTTTCATGTGTTATAAGTAGAAGAGTACTGACAGCATGGAAATTTACATACAGAAATATCTGCTGTCAGTCATAACAGTATACCTTTATCAGTCTTGGAAATTGAGTACATATCCTGTCTTTGGAAGTACTGCATAACTACGCTCACCAAGTAAAAGCTGACAGCCCTTCTTATACAGCTGAACATGTACAGCTGAAAAGACCTTGCTGAGTTTTGAAGTTTTGTTTCATGACACGCACAACTACCAAAGCAGACTAAAGTACAAGAACCAAGTGAAAAATCCCTCTGACTTGTGTTTTTCTATGCCTGCCTGATGAGTGTCATTTGCCTACATGTGTGTTACCTATAGCTGACAGGCTGTAACACCAGACAGAATCCTGCACAGAGGCCTCCTGCCCTGCTCTGTCCCAAGCTGCTGGTGTGATACCCCGGGGTGGGCCAAGCCTTGCCCCCTGCCCACAGGGATGCTGTATCCGGCTGCCAAGGCTGCTGCTGTCGCCTCTCCAAAGGAACAGCACGCTTCACTGCTGGAACATTTGTTCAGCGCTACTGAAATGCAGCCTCTGACGTTTGTTTGTGCAAGGTGTATTTGCTCAGGAATTCACTGTGAGAACGTGACATAAGCCATGACAGAGCTACCCTACAGCCGGTGACCTACAGTTTTGTTTGCTTCTTTAGCCACAGCCTTGAGTTTCTTCTTTTTTTAGAAACTGCCTAACTTATTAACTATTCAGGTCTTCCAGTGCATGCAGGTTCCTTTTCCTTTGTTTCTGTTACCCTCTGTCTTTGGATAAAAGTTTGCTGACGTTTTTACTTTATTATATTTTGACTTAAATTCTTGAGAACAATGAAATAAATGTTCTTTGCCGTGGAAAACATTTGCTTTTTTTTTTTCTTCTTCAATAATTTAACTGAACTGAAGCATCTTGGATTCACTGAGCAATCCTAGTCATAACAGAAATTTGTGGCAAAAATCTGAATGCAGATATCGCTGATAACAAACCTATATTCACCTATATATGCATCTAGGAGGTCAGACCCTCTGTGGAAGGAGAGCAGAAGGAGTTTTACATGACAGAAAACTTTCCCAAGTAACATCTATCAGAAGTAGGATATGGATTAGATCCAACAGGAAGCCACATTATAAGAACATATAAATTATGTTCTTTTGTAACAATAAAAGCATTTCTTTCACTCCTGGTATATGCTTATGTACCCATGTAGCTGAGTAATAGCTGCTTGGTTAAGGAAAAATCATCAAAGGTTCATCAAAGTAAAAGCAGTTATCCTATGGGAAATATCAACAAACTTTTGCAGGGACATTATCTTGCATTTTAGATAGCACACATAATTTAAAATATGCATCTCAATGCTACACAAACAATCCCAATCTATCAGCTTGATACTCCAGTTGGTTGTGTGTTGTCAGACAGCAGGGAGAAATGGGTAAATAGGACTTTCTTTGAGTTCAGCAAAGGGGGAGGAAAAGTCCTTTTCCTGGGGAGAAATAATGAGAATGCGTCAGAACAAGTTGGGACACAACAGCTGAGGAGAATCTTGATAGAAAAAGACTTAGGGTTCTGTGGGCAATTGAATATGAGTCATCACCACACCTTTGCTGCAGAGATGGCTAACAACCACCTGGGCTGCATTAGAAGTGTTACCAGCAGATTGAGTGAGGTGATCATTTTTCTCTACTCAGCACTGGTGAGACACACCTGGAAAACTGGGTCTAACTCTGGGCTACTGAGTGTAAGAGAAGCATGGTCATACTAGACTGACTCCAGCAAATGGCCACAAAGGACACTGATGTAGAGTCTCTGTCCTTGGAGATATTCAACAACCAGCTGGAGACTGGCCTTGACAAATCTGCTCTAGTTGTCCCTTCTTTTGAGTGGGGACAGTGCGTGAGGCAATCTCCGGATGTTTCCTCTACTTCCATGACTCTGTGACTCTACATTCAGCCAGGGGCCTATTTATTCTCCCAGTTTTTCAGAAAGTGCTCTGATTTTTGCTCTTTATTTAGGCTTATCGCAGTGGTGCGAACAATAAAATGCTTAGCTGAAATAATCTCATGCTAAATGGGGTGGTATTACTTTGTATGTTTAAACGTACAAGCAAAGCACAGAGCAGAACCCTTTGTGAATGCTCTTCAGCAGCAGTAGAATATAGGCAGTAGAAGACCTCACCAAAAGCATGGAGAATAAAAAAAATTAGAATGCCAAAAAAATGAAGAAGGTGAGCTCATACATGACATGTAGAAATAATACACTTTTGAATTAATAATCCAAGTTACATTTTAAAGATATCATGCATTTGGTTTTTCAGTCAGTTTTTCAGCACCTATGTGTACCACACAGAAGAGTTAATTGAAAATAAGGGAAGGTTAATAATCAACATAGACCCACAGGGTCTAAATTCTTTTTGGCAGGAAAGAAACACAATGTGATTACCACCAAACCCTGGGACACTACACTAGTCTAGTTTTGTACTAGGTGTGTATTCCTATGCATATGTAGAATCCAGTTCCACTTTCTAAGCTGATAAGAAAGTAAATTCTGTGCTTCATTTTCCCTAGTTCACATAGTCTATTTAGAAGTGAGATGGAAGATACTAGAACATCACATTTAATGAAACTGATTCAGAGAAGTGAAACAGGAAGAAATAAAGGTAAGAATATTGAGCAAGTCAAATACAGCACTTCCCCTTTCATTGAAAGCCATGATGTATTTCTGTTGTTAATTAGTATATACAAAATATTTGAAATCCATTTTATCCCTTCACGAGGTTCAATAAGGAAAAGTACACTTGGGTCACAACCTGATGCAGCACTACAGGCTGAAGGAAGAGTGGGTCAGGAGCTGTTTGGCAGAAAGGGTCTTGGGGGTGCTGGTTGAAGGGGGTTCAGTATGAGCCAACAGTGTGCCCAGGAGGCCAAGAAGCCTCATGGCATCCTGACCAGCATGACTAAGGAAGTGTTTATCCCCTTGTACTCAGTGCTGGTGAGGCTACACCTCAAACCCTGCTCAGTTCTGGGCCCCTCACTTCAAAAGGGTCTTTGACATGCTCTAGTATGTCCAGAGAAGGGCAACAAAGCTCATGAAAGGACTAGAAAGCATGTCATATGAGGAATGGCTGAGGAATCTGGGTTTGTTTAGTCTGGAGAAGAGGAGGCTCAGGGGAGACCTCGCTGCTCTCCACAACTCCCTGAAAGGAGGGTGTAGTGAGGTGGGGACCAGTCTCCTCTACTGCTCCTGCAGTGAGAGGACCAGATGAGACAGGGGAGATTCAGATTTTTTTTTCACTTTTAGGGTCAAGAACTGAAACGGGTTGCCCAGGAAGGTGTTGGAGTCACCATCCCTGGAAGAGTTCAAGAGAAGTCTGGATCTGTTGCTGGATGATGTGGCTTAACGGTTAAGGGTTTGCTGTGGTAATGTTGGGTGGATGGTTGGACTGGAAGACCTTGTAGGTCTCCTCCATGATGACTCTATGACTCTATGATTACATTTACCTCCTGTGTAAAGGCTCATCTGATCCATGCTAAACAATCTCCTCCGCTTAAGTATAAAGTCTTTCTGTTTCTAATAGTTACTTTTATATTGTCTTAAGTATTTCTCTGTACTTAAAAAAAGAAAAGTAAACAAAAAATTTTGAAAAAAAACCCAAAAAAACCAAACCAAATCAAATCAAAACAAAATAAAACAATGAAGTTCTGAAGCCTTTGAATAAAATAATTGCTACATAGATATTATGAAGGTTTAGAGGATATTAACAATACAGGACTTGTCTTATTTATTAATGTGCTTCAATGAGATAGAAGTGTTGATTAAAGGAATGTATTCATGGTATTCTACCACCTCACTGAAGAGTGTATTAAAACAAAGCTCTGACAACAGTACCTTGATTTATTTGACCTAAATCATTCACAGGAATAAGGCAAGACCCTTAAAAATTGAGAAAAATATTAAACCTAAAGGTAAGGATTAAGGACATTGCAGTTGTAAAAGTAAGAAATAAAGCCCTTGGTAGAATATTCCATAAAGATAAGAAACATCTTGTAAAAACTGTAAGTTAAAAATGTAAGCCAACTTTGATTTCAACTGTCCATTTAGGTAGAGTGACTGTGCAACTCTGGACTTTTCTGAGTGCGTCCTTGGATCATTCACTTTTGTTTCAAGGATCATCTGATTCAGAAACTTTCTTATCTATACTATGTGACAACACTTAATGTTACCAAACACATTTATTTAATGCAAATCATGATGAAGATTGCTTTTATTAAGGAAAAAAAACAAAACTTCTCCTCCACTGTAAGATAACTGTGTTATTTTAGCACAGTTTCAGAGTTCTTCATTACATTGTGCTGCATTAAAATTAGTTTTTGATGTAATCTCATATGAACACCCAAGAAAAGCTTTACTTCAGATGATTTTGTAAAACCAGACTATAGAAGTGCTAATATTTGAATTATACAAGCAACTTTTATGTGTTGTTGGATAACACTTTTTGAGTGCAGAAATTGACTGTGCTGGAATAGATCACTATATTAAGTATTTCATTTTTTTATTTGAGTAGTACCTTTTCAGCACAGTGCAATTCTTCCTACTACTACATTAAAAACAGCAAGAAAGTGTATTTATAACATAATCAATAATTGCCATATAAAAATGCGTGACTTGAATTTAACAGTCATTAGAGAATTACACAGAATCACAGAATGAATTAGGTTGCAAAAGACCTTTGAGATCATCAAGTCCAACCTATCACCTAACACCTCCTCATTAACTAAACCATGGCACTGAATGCTCATCTTCAGGAAGTATGATGTTTACTGTTCAGTAATGGCAATGACTGCAGATTTGATCCTGCCTCCAGTAAAGGAAATTCTTTTACAGGGACAAAGAAGACCCTCAAGATGGAGAGCTCAGAGAATGCCAAATGAAGACATAAGTACTGTATTCCTTTATTGCAGTTAGACTATATGCCTAACATGAAATAAGTGAGAAGATTAAGGTTTTTTTACAATTACAACATTCACACAATTAGAATTGGTTATATGAACAACTGTATTCTCTCCATTGCCTTTTTCAAAGATACTGAAGTTTGAAGTATTCATAGCAAGTAAGATATATCATTCAAACTTTCCTTTACTGTCTTAAACAGCTAAACCTTTTTTTTAATTTACTTTTAATCCAGATAAATAGGTTCTCATTGTAGGAAAGTATGAATATTAAAAATTAGCTGATATTTAATTTGATAGGTTAGAAAGCAACCGTATTCTATTGCTACTTTGACATATTGCAAATCAAACCACAACTATGTTGACAATCATTTTTAAATGAGACACAATGATACACAAAATTCCAGCTTGTATCAACACTCTATGTTTTCCACTGGTCAAACAGGATTACATTGCTTGATTTGAAAATCAAATCAGAAATGTAAATAGTACAACAGAAACAAAACTATGAAAATATTTCTATAAACAATGTCTTGGAACAGAAACATAGTAGAATGTACTAAAAAATAATTGATATTTAGTCACTAAATCATTTGTGTAACTTAAGAAAAACAATAAAACCTAATTTTAAAATAAAATTCTTAATCACAGTGTACTATTCCAAGGGCCTAATGAGCGAAATTCTCAGTCAAAAAAAATGAGGAAAGTTTTTAAACTGTTAAATATTCAACAAACTCTTTGATATAGATATGGGTACCTCTGGAAATTCTTTTGATCTGCTAAAGCTACATAAAATCCTGACAACCTTGAAAGTGAAATCCTGTCTTTATTGAGATCAGTGAAACTGTTTCTAGGAGTATGAATGCAAAGTCCACAGTTTTGTTTGTTTCCCAGGACCAGCTGAGTCTGGAAGGCTCAGAAATAATAAATTAGCTCAGCTTTGGGAAACATAAACAATGAGTACTGCGGTGCCTCAATTCATATGAAATACACAATTTCATGTCAGATGAAGTTTATCAGTCCAGATATCATTCAAAAAGGATTATCATATATTTGAATTTGATGTTTGCATTTAAAATTAAAAATTGCAGTAAGGTTGATATGACACATACATTTTGTTGTAAATCTAGATTTTTATGGATCTTACTGAAGGAAAAGAAATAGTAATAGAAATAGCAGGAAGTCTGGTTCATCCATTCTTCACTTCAACTTTCAACTAAGAATGTATAGATAGTCTAGGTTAAACAAAAAACTGCTTTCTTCTCTCTCTTACAACTTAATGCCAACTATTTTCTTCCAAAATGCAATCAAATAAAGAACTGTTGCTATCATTATTCTGCAAAGGACTGAATATATAAGGCCTGGGTAAAGGGTTAATCTCAAAAAGTTTTCAGTGCTTACCTCTGTAATCGTGAATTTTCCTTAAGATGAAGGAACTTCAGCAATGTGTCATTCAGGCTGAAGTGCTCATTCGAAAGTAGACACTTTCAAGTAGATACTATTTTAAAGTACTTTCTTTGAGTATTTGAGTCCTTGGATGCCTATTGCTACTTTTTATTTTACAAAACAGGACAATAAAATATGTTACAAGTTAATCAATCTCAATTTTAAAGATGAATAAGAAAGGAAGAAAGGGGTGGAGGAGAGCTGAACTGACAGCACATCCAGGACTGATTTTGTGTTTTCACAGATCAATTCTGCAAGTTAAAATAATCATTAAAATAAATTCATTCAGAAACTACTTTTGGGACAAATTCTCCCAACTCAAAACTGACAGCAGATAGTTTCAATGCAAGCCAGATATCTTAAAATCTGAAGCTTCCACAGGGTTTAAAGCCATTAAGGTGAATTTATATAGATTATCAAGAATTATAGGAGAAGCACTGAATATTCTTGGACTTCTGTTCCCACCTTGATGTCACTTCTTTTCCCACGTAACTCACCTAAACTGGCTGACTCATATAAAGCAAATAAGAAGTCAGAATTCACGAGTCATATGATATAATTTTTCAGGTTTAAGATATGTTAGACACACCTTACTACTGACAAAATTCTTCCACCTCCTTCTTCTTTGGCATTCTGCTCATGGACCAGAGGACACATGGATCCAGGTAGCAAAAAATCAAGAAAAAAATTATTACCCTCTTGATTCTGTGCTCTAACAAAGGGTTCTCACATATCTGCCATCCTCAGGAACAACATCCACATCAACAAAGCCACTGGGGTGAATCCAAGCAGTCTGCAAAGCCCATCTGGTTCCAGCAGAGCAGGCAGCATGATCACCACAACTGTCAGAAGGGCAGCCAAATACAAATGATTGCAAATAGGTAAATATGGGAGAATTCCTCTAATATTCATGGGAAATTAAGGACACGCATAATGAAGAAGATCTCAAATGAAATCTATAATTCAGAAAATGTTAGTAATATGGTTTTGGCAAATCTGAGGATTGCTACCTACAACTGTAAGTAAGCTGTGTAAGATAGAGCAGGAAATAAAAAAAGGATTACAGAGGAGACAGTGAGGAAAAGAATTCTTCTTGTTAGAAAACTTGAAGAGCCTTTCAAAAATTACTTACTCATTATTTCACAAACTAATTTTCTTTCTATATTTTCCTTTGAACACCCAAAGGTTTGACACTCCCTACATATTAAGGGTTTTTCCTAACTATTTCTAAGTTCCTGAACTGGTCTCTATTCTCTGCTTCCAATTTAGACAACAACAATAATAATAATTATTATTTTGTGCCTTTTAATCTTTTGAATATTATGTTTGGGGATGATAAATATTTTCTCAGCTGTTAGAGGTAAGAAAAATAATAAATAAACAGTTGACTCCAAATCTTAACCAGCACAGCAAGAAATGCAACCCAGCCTCATGGATTTGATGAAAAGCAAGATAAAACAAATAATTTACAAATAATATGGGCACAGAAAAAACACCCAAGAACATGGAAACTAACTTCATCTTGTAAACACCATCTGAACAGTCAATAAAATTATACTAAACTTATTTGTAATAACTCTTGTTAGAAACCTGGTTTTCAGGTTATCAGCCCCCAATAGTTCTCAAAGCAAGCCTCTCCCATATGCTTTTGCTTGCTTACCTTCTCTAAGGGCAATTCTCAAATGTCCTTGGCTTTCTTTTTCTTGCTAAATGAAGTCTAAAACCAAAGCACTTTGTCTCAGATACCTTTTTTTTTTTAATACATCGTGTTCTCTTCAAACTAAGTATTAGAAACTAATTTTCTTTTGTGTCACCTCAAAGATTTTTCAGATACCACAATAATTTTATAAATAATAGTTCTTTGATAAAATTTAAGAGAACTTCTTGATTAAATGATGCAGGTGATTATTTAATTTTAGATCATTTTGTGAAATATAGCAGACGCCCTGGCACTATCCATCTGACCATGAACAGCACTAGCAGGAACTTTTCATACCAAATTTGCCAGCAAAAAACCCTGCTCCATAAAAGTACTGTGGGACTTTGTTCTTTCTTATGTAATTGGCTGTTCAAGAGAAAAAAGCAATCCCTTATAAATTAAATATTTCATCCTGGCATTTCATGCCCCATCAACTATACAACTGTGTTGACTTCATTTCAGTTTCCTTTCTTTCATGTCTACTCTCCAGCACAGTTTTAACCTATTTTCCAATGTGGTATTAGATTTTTGAGGTCTCCCATCCTCCTGTACAGTGCTCAGGAGCAGCTGCCTACACAGAAATGCAGCCACAGTCACCAGGACCTTTTAGAGCAATCAGTGAGGTGTATGTACATCAGAGGCCATCAGCTTTGGATGGACAGATTTCCCTTTTGTGATCCTGCTCAAGATCCCCATTAACTTCTGAGAAACCTGATCTACAGCAGTCCTTCAGCAAATTAAAAATCACCTGTTATTACTTTGAGTTTGGGGAGAAAAGTGTTCAAAAGCACAGGACAGGCTGCAAAAAAGTGACTAAAGTTCTTCAATTTGATGAAACTGGAAATATCTAAGTTATGGCTAGCCACATTTATCCATGATACCATCAGCTAAAAATGATGGCATAATAAACATTTTTCCAAGTGGGGTAGAGAGGCATGGCCATAGGCAAGCTTGACCTGCAGAGCAATGCATAGTGCCAGTGAGAGGTGCATTAGAACCACACCAACCCAGCCCTGAAACTAAATGCAGGTTGCTCTCACTATGCCTTACAGACACAACTCTGTCATGCATCTTTGTATACTATACAGTGCAAATACGTGTGTGTTCATGGACCTACAGGGGAGTCAGTGATGGCAGAGCTCTGACCAGGATAGCTGTGCTCCACCCAGCCCCCATCCCCTTGGGACAGCAAGAAGGGATGCTGCTGGAGACCTTGGGCATTGTGTCTTTCTGAACCAGTGTAAAAACTTGTTCCCAGAACAACCAACCTTGAAACACTTATTCCTAAAATTATAAATACCTATTCAAACAATTTTGGAAATATTTTTTCATTTTCATTAAAAAAACAAACAAATAAACAAGCAAACAAAAAAAAAAAAAACAACCAACTAACCAAAAAATCCTAAAGAATTTCAACTGACTAACCGAACAAAAACATCTACCAGAACACCCCAACCCACTCCAGAATCTAGTTGTTAAGAAAAGTGTTTCTACACAAGACCACTTCATATGGCTTATTCTGTAGTGCCACAAGAGGACACTCTTGAACAGTGTTTCTTTTTAAACGAGGACAAGTGCTTTACAAGTTATTTTTTATTCAGCGGTAAGTACAGATTTCTGATCCCCAGCAACCTAGGAGATAAGGACGTCTCTTCGTATTCATTCAATCTTACTTAAGCTCAAATTTCAGGCAGTAAATAATTAACAAATTTTGTTATTATAACTGCTTTAAAAGTTTTAGATAAACTAACAGCTGTATACCCTTATTTAAGTTGCATTAGCCTTGGTTCATAGAGCTTTTTCTTATACTCTGCTCACAGCTTTTCTCTGAAATCATATAGTGTATTTTTCACTTTGGTTACAATATTGTTGGAAAAAATAAAACTGGTACCAATAACCATGTTCCTTGTCTTTAATTGCTAGAAGCAGCTAGGCATGTATACTTTTTTAAAAAATACAACTTAGGAAATACATTTTGAGAAATGTAAAATTATATTCTTAAAATTAGTGATTGTATTAAAAGTATTGACAAAACTGCAGTGATGCTGCTTCATAATTATTTTAAAGACATTGGGTAAAAGTATTTTAGATGGAACAAAGCAAGTGATTACAATATGGGAATCATACATTAAAACATCCAAGGTGATGTAACCCAATAACCACTTTGGGACAAAAGGAAAAGAAAGAAATAAAATATCTTGCTTCCTTATAGTGCTTCTTTATAGTCAATTCAGTGGAGCAAGTGTTTACAACAACATGTATAATCTACCTCCATTTTGGCCTTTATATTACCTGTAAAAAGTCCTGTGGCCTGAACAAGAACCAAAGGAAAAAATAGTTGAATAATAAGTTAACCTCTTCATACACACATCTTAACAATACACTGGTTAGAAACAATAGAATTTAAGACAGCTGGTGATGCTGGTTATATTTGGGTTAAATGTGTTTCATATTTAACTTCATTTTAAAGTTGTAATGAAATTGAGTGATACTGTTATCCAAGTTGAATAGGATTTTAACACATTTAAAAAATGGTTGTTTTGCAGGGAGGTGAGGAACATCAAATTATTATTCAGGGGTGCTAAATTACACTTTTAAATTTGACTTTCATCATGGCAGCAATTAAGTAGGTGCAGGAGATTCTGATAACCTGAGCCTTGACCAGTGTGTCTGGCTCTGGGATATTTTGCTAAGACTTGCTCAGGTCCTCCATATCTCTTCACTGATTTTAGTTCAGTCTGATGTGGTACTTATCTTAAAAACAGCTTTTCCCACATTATTAGCTCCTGACTGCTTCATTACACCGATTCCAATAGGCTAAATCCACCATGCACTCGCTATAAACAGGAAGGATTTGGAAAAATAAAACATGAAGAAACTCATAGTAAAAAAATCCCTGAAGATCACCCTGTTTATAGCTGATAATACCACTGTGGTTTTTGTAATTTCTACTTTTTTTTTGTTTCATAATCTATAGCATTTGGATAAATACAGCTGCAAATAGAATTATACTCCTTACTTTGTATATCTTTGGAGAAAATATAAATGCCATAATAATCAAGGCTTTCTAGTGTATAGTTTTAAAATGTTTAGCTAGTTGGGAGGTCTATTCTATTAACACTTAGTAGTGATAACATAATTTTAGGTTTGCTATATTCTTTTTTTTAGGTTGCTTCTTTGTGATGAATTACTCGAGCTTCTTGGGGAGAATATCTTGTGATTTCACAGTTTTGCTGACCAATTTTTACTAAATGCACTTCTTGCTGCCCTGCCAAGAGAGTACTGATAACACCAGAAGTCAATATGCAAAGTATAACCATAAAGCCAGAACTGTTACTCAGAGGCAGCAGTGACACCTGCAGAGCCAAAATCTTTGAAAAAGATGCTTCATAAGGGTCCTGATGCTTCATAAAGTTTCTCACAGTGCTATTATAGTATAATTGTCTATAATTGTGGATTTTTAACAAAGTGAGTGCTGCAATGCAAGTCATAAAAATTTGCACATATTACACACTTATAGACTTTTAAAAAATCGGTCAATATACAGTATTCAGGAATAATTTGTACACGTTTTACAGGTCAGGGGCTATGCTGAGGTTGAGTATAATTATTTGTACGTCCAGGGTGCATACTAAATTTGCACATGAGAAATGAAAGCAGAAGAGAGGCTTTGGAAATGACATTTTGACAGGTGGAACTTTCAGGTGGAACTTTCTGCTTTTTGAAAGCCAATTGCCTGAATTAGAACAGTAAAGGAGACTTTGATCAGAAGAACATACATGAAGGAGGAAGTCATGAGTACATGGCTGGCAGTAGAAATTATGTTTTCAGCTTCTAAGCTCCCTTTCCCACATGAAACATGGGTGCTTTGCTGTTGTAAGGGCACTTGCAATAGTACAGCTATGGGGCACTGTGACAAAGGCTGCTCACACATTAAAAGATGAGTCCTTTCTCTGAGCACTTCAGCTCCTTAGAGACATGATGTTTTGTCTCATTTCTGAGGTTCCAAAATAACTTTTGGGAAAATGACATGTGTGGGAAAGGGCAGGGGGAACCAATGAAGAGGATGTCCCATACATCTGAGACTGCAAAAGTTGTGGGGATATAATAATGGTCTCAAAAAGATAGTAAGTAACATTTCTGGTGAGCTGTCCAAAGAAAATACAAGTCAGCTATGCTAGTTTAACAGTAGGTTGAAGTTTCAAGAGTAAATTAGACAGCTATGAAGCAAAATTTACTCAGTCTATTTTTTACTACCAGTTGATGTTTATTTTGGTTTTATGCCCATTGGTGCATTAGAGATATTTCATTACATTGCCTTTGTTATTACAGTTCCCTGTGGTCATATCAGGATCTCAGGCAGAAATGGCATATGCCATGAGCTAGGCAAAGCCAGTAAAGCAGGTGTGATGGTCACTGTGCTACTGAGTTAGGCATATCAAGTGTTTATACACCTTCTGAGTGAGGATTACAGCTGCTGACTTGCTCTCAAGAAGGAGATTTAAGCAAACTTGTTGCGGAGAAGCCTTTACTTTGGTTTTGGCTTTGCAGAAGTCCTTTTTTCCATACCCAAAGTGTATGTCATTGTGTGCATACAGCCCTATCTCAGGGTAGAAGAACCTGAATAACCGAGAATCTGAAGATTTGAGAAAAACACATTAGATGACATTTAATTTTCTATTGAGAGGTTCATTGCACTAGGAGTTAATTCAAAAGTACCTGCAGCCCTATCAAAATTCCTCGTTAGGGAATTATTCATGTACTGGAACAGAAAATATTTTAAAACAGAAACTAGAATTTAGAACTAGGCTTTTCAGGAGATACTATATGCAGTAGAGCTTTTCATTATGAATTTGAAATAAGATATATAGTATTACAAATGAGAGGTTTTCCATAGATTTTTCTAGAAATAGGTGCCAGTCAACATATCTAATAATTTGTCATTCTTCTATCAAAGAAATACTTACTATTATTATACTTACTAATTACTATTATATTTATCAATACTTGCTAATTATATACTTTTTGTACATTTAAATATATATTTAA
>VXBI01000680.1:9233-27339 GCA_013397375.1 Toxostoma redivivum
GGGTGACCTGGTCATAAAAGGAAATCAGGTTGGTCAGGCAGGACCTGCCTTTCCTAAACCCATCCTGGCTAGGTCTGATCTCTTGGTTGTCCTCTATATGCCATGTGATCGCATTCAAGATGATCTGTTCCATAACCTTGCCAGACACTGAAGTCAGGGTGACAGGCCTGTAGTCCCCCATATCCTCCTTCTGACCCTTCTTGTGGATTGGCGTCACATTGGCCAATCTCGTCATCTGGGACCTCCCCAGTGAGCCAGGACTGATGATAAATGATGGACATTGGCTTGGCGAGCTCTTCTGACAGCTCCTTCAGTACCTGCAGATGAATTCCATCCAGTCCCATAGACTTACAAGTGTCTTAAGTGGCTCAGCAGGTTGCTAACTGCTTCTTCCTGGATTACAGGGGGGCTATTCTGCTCCCCATCCCTGTCTACTAGCTCAGGGTGCCAGTTGCCCTGAGGATAACCAGTTTTATTGTTGAAGACTGAGGCAAAGAAGGTGTTAAGTACCTGTTATAGCCTTTTCCTCATCCTTGGTGACTATATTCCCCCCCATGTACAATAAAGAATGGAGATTTTCCTTGGTTCTCTTTTTGTTGTTAATGTATTTATAAAAACCCTTTTTATTATCTTTCACAGCAGTAGCCAGATTGAGTTCTGGTTGAGCTTTTGCCTTTCTTATTTTCTCTCTGTGTAACCTAATGATATCCTTGTACTCTTACTGAGTTGCCTGCCCCTTCTTCCAAAGGTCATAAACCTTATTTCTTCCCTGAGTTCTCATGAAAGATCTCTGTTCAGCAAGGCCAGTGTTCTTCCCTGACAGCTCGTCTTTTGGCACATAGGGACAGACTACTCCTGAGCCTTTAAGATTTCCTTCTTAAAGTATGTCCAGCCTTCCTGGACCCCTTTGTTATTAAGGACTGTTCACCAGGGGACTTTTCTGAAACAGTGTCCTGAACAGGCCAAAGTCCACCCTCCAGAAGTCCAGGGTAGAGGTTTTGTTGACGCCCCTCCTTACTTCACCAAGTATTGAAAACTATCATATCGTGGTCGCTGTGCTCAAGACAGCCTCTGACCACCACATTTCCCAGCAGCCCATTTCTGTTTGTAAACACCAGGTCTAGCGGAACCCCACCCCGGTAGACTTGTCACCAAATCTTCCAAAATATTGGAATAAGACTCCTTAACACTCATGTGGTGTTAAAGAGGGCATCATTTATTCAGGCCTGAGGTCCCACAGGGGATACTCCTAACCCTATGCAGACATGATTTTACAAGAGTATTGCTTTTATACAGTCACTACATGCATATTACAATTTATCCATTACTGTAAAACCCACCCCAAGTTCCCAGATTCAGTCCTTGTTTTGTCTGTCACTACATTCTTGAGCCAGATGTTGTCTTCTTATCTTCCAGCCGTCCTTGCTGGGAAAACAGTTTTTGCATGCCTTGTTTTACTACTAAAAGTTCACAGGCACAGTAAAACTCGAATTAACCCTTTTGGTATCAGGCTCACTTACCAGGGCTGTCAGGAAGTTCTCTTCCACATACTCCAAGAACCACCTAGACTGCCTCGTCTCTGCTGTGGTGAGTTTCCAGCAGACATCTGGCAAGTTAAAGTCTCCCACAAGAACAAGGGCTGACAATCGTGAAACATCAGAGTCACTTATAGAATAGTTCATCTGCCTCTTCATCCTGGTTGGGTATGCTATACCAGACTCCCACCAGGATATCTTTCTTGTGAGCCTTCCCCCTGATTCTTACTCATAAGCACTCCTACAGCATAAGTAAATATGTTTTACAGGGGGTCACTTGGAGATTTTAAGTTTCTCTGCTTTGGTAGACATGCAACTTGGTCACACTTGTCAGTGAAACTTTCCGGGGATTACAGCACACTGATGGTGAAGTACTATAATTCCAATATAAAACAACCTTTTTGTTTGGATTCCTCTAATTTCTAGCTTATTAGATGAGGAGATTTTGATTGACTTAAATAGTATAAAATTTTGGTGGGTTAGCCTTGGCTAACAGCCAAATGCTCACCCAATTGCTCACTTAGCACCCCATCCAGCAGGACTGGAGTGTGTGTGTGTGTGGGAGAAAGCTTACAAGTCAAAAGAAAGACAGGAAGATTACTTATGAGTTTTTGTCCTGGTAGAAAATCTGTTGCTGATTAAAATAGGCAAGGTTAGTAGGAAACAAAAAGACAAACACTAAAACAGCTTTCTTCCCCCATTTCCCAGGCTCAACTTCACTCTTTAACTGCAGGCTCTTCTACACCCTGCTTGCTAGCCCCAAGGAATGCAATGTGGTGGGGGTGGAGGATGGGGAATGGAGGGTTGGCAGTCAATCCAAAACAACTAGTCTGTGCCACTTCTCACTCTTTTCCCCTGCTCCAGCACAGGTCCTTTTGAGGGCTGTAGTCCTCTGGGAAAACTCCTTTATTGGGAGTCCTCCATGGAACACGGTTCCTTTAGGAAATGTCCCTCTGCTCCAGTGTGGGGTCCTTCATGGGCTACAGTGTGGATATATTCTCTGCCCTGGAACTCCTCCTCATCATTCTCTTCTGGCCCTGGCATTCCCTCTGTTTCTCCCTTTTTGTTCCCTCTCCTCTTTCCTTGGGCTGTTTTTTGCTCTTAAATACATTTTCACAGAGATTCCATGCATGTGGTGGATGGGCTCAGCTATGTCCTGTGGTGGGTCTGTTTTGGAGCCTGTTTGACACAGGACAGCCCCTGGCCACCTCCCTCATATGCCAGTCCTGCAGCCCCCCACAACCAACACCTTGACACCTACACCCTGCACAAGAATTTAAAGACAGCAGTTGAATGTATTCAGACCTTTGCTAACACTATTTATTCCACTTCAGTTGTAGGGCTTCTTTTGTTTTGTTTTTTTTGCCTTGTTTTACTGACTAAACATGGCTCTGTAAAAGTCTCTTCTATAACTAAGACCCTGAGCAAAATATAATTACTCTGTCATCTGATAAATAGATGTAGGAGGACAATGATGTTGATCTATGTACTCTTGGGTTTCTTGGATAGATGCTTATGCTGCTCTGAAAAAGAAATAAATATTAGAAGATGATAAAGTTCAGAATGTTTTCTCTGAGAGGTTAGAGGGGAAAATTATATTAAATTGGGCAGCCATTCGTGTGTGTTTTATCTGGGAGGTTTTTAAAGCTCTTGTAAGTCTGTCCAGTGTCTGTAAAAGACCAGCTAGAAGAATTAAGAGGTGCAGCATCAAGTTTGTCCTTTATATATCAGCAGATTCACTATGCAGGCTCTGTGCTGTGCAGGTGTGTCATAGTAAGAACAGGATCTCTGTCAGTGGCTAAAAGAAATGAGTGTTTTACAAGTTGTCTAAGTATCGTAATCCAGCTTGCTCTCCTTTCTTCTCCAGCCTCGGCACTTCACTAGCTTCAGAACCATGTTTTATTTGGCAGCAAAACACAAATGTGAATAGTGAGAGTCCTGCTACTTCACAAAACTATACAGCCTCCATCTTGTAGAGGGACAGTTAAGCCCTCTGCCTTCAAGGGAATCAACAGCTCCTCCCAATTTAGTGTTGCCTGAAAACTTGTTCAGTATATCATTTAGTCCTGTTTAGTCAAGTTGTTTATGAAGATGTTGAAGAGAACTGGCCCTAAAATGGAGCCCTGTGGAACGCCACTTGTGACTGGTCAGCAGCCTCATGTAACTCCATTTAGTACAAGCCAGTGTGTAATGCATTTATTCAGCTGTGTGCTGGACATTTTATCCAGAAGGATGCTGCAAGAGAGAGTATCAAAAGCTTTATTGGAATCCCAAAAGATTACATCAACTGGCTTCCTTTGATCAACTAGGTGGGCTACCTTGTCATAAAAGGAAATTACGTTTGACAAGCAGGACTTTCCCCTCATGAAGCCATGCTGGCTGTGATCAGTGACTGCATTGTCCTTCAGGTGTTTTTCAATAACTCCCAGAATATTCTCCATAACTTTTTCAGCCACTGAAGTGGGACTGACCCTCAACAAACATGAATAGCTATGATTAAACTAGATACCGGATTTTTCTTGCTGATCTAGTTTATTCCATGTGATTTCAAGAAGTTATGCTCAAGGTAGCTAGCTCCCCAAGCTTTGTATTATATATGCATCTATAAGGGCACATATAATGCATGCACTCAAAATCAGAAAATCAGCACCTCTGTAATTATTCCTTGGGAATAAAACTTTAACTGATCATTCCATTTATTGTCATATTGACTATTATCAGTCAATATATTCTTGCTGTTTTAAATGATCATGTAATTTTACAGGAAACAGAGAAAAGGCGAAGAATTGAAGAAGCATACAAAAATGCTGCGACAGAACTGAAGAAAAAGTCCCACTTCGGAGGGCCAGACTATGAGGTACAAATTCTGCTTCTGAAATTTTTAAAAATGCTAAGGCTTTTGAAGATTAGTTTGTTTCTCAATGGAGTGTGTATGTAAATCAAGGTCATTGTGCAATGTGTTCATGCCACTTTTTCTGCCTTGGAAACTGAAACTAAATGAAGAATCTAAATCCTTCAGTGTTTTGAGAATAGAAGCCTGTCTTCACCTCGGGTTTCCTATTCTACTTTTGTCTAAAGCATTTTGCTTACAGATATTTTTGCTGATTTTTAAATTATTTTTCTTGTACATTTTATACTGCTCATTTGAATGTTGTGTACTCTTACATTTTAGTTAGCTGTCTAGATAGGTAATGCAAATATGAAAGCCCTGCCTGCAGGCAGTCCTAAAATCTGAAGTTTGATCTTTAACTTGTCACTGGCACTTGAAATGTGTTGATAAATTCAATTATTTTAGGTTCTGCTTTGTGGATAGGGACATCTAGCGAGCTAGCTTGGAGAATTATTTCTCCCAAGTTTGAGCTCTTTCTGTTTTTCAGGCTGATAAGCTGTTAGAAGCTGCAAACAAGGAGGAAGGTTGCCAAGGTGATAATATGGTCAAGTCAAAAACAAGTTAGGAATCCGGTGAAAAACAAGTTGGAATTCATAATAAGGATGAACACCTGGAGTCTTTCCCATGGGATACATCCTGAGACATGTTTTCCTGGATGTTTATCCCAATGAAGCAATGAATTACTATTCTGTTCTGACTATCAAAACAGACTTTAAATATGAACTCTCTGCTGAATAAAATCGGCCTTTTTCCCTACAAAAAGGTCCGTGTGTGTTGCTGTTCTTTTTGTCTTTTTCTCTATTTAGGACAGTTACCACACTGCTTCATCTGCTAAATGGCGTATTTTATCAACTTCCTCCTCAGTTTGGTTATTTAATTAAAGTCTGAGTCTCTTAAACTGCCTTCTGAACAACAATGTAATGCACCTATAAAGCAGTTTGCATAACTTTCATTTACATTAATTAAGCGGGTTTCTACTTACAAATCATAGCCTGAGAAATAGTATTAATATGTTGAGATATTTAAAAGGTATTTGAGCTTATGTTCTCTGTTGTGACTGAGGCACTGTAAAAGAAAAGGATGGATAGGAAGTTGAACCTTGTCTACCTGGTTATGAACCCAACTGCTTCTCCCAGATATCCCTGATGTAGATTTTTGAAATTTGCTGGACTAGTTTGTTTTACAATAAAATTAAAGCAGTAAACCTAGTTTTCCTAAATTACCATTTTACTTAGGGGACACAAGTTTTTAATAATTGAATCAACTCTACCTGCTGTTTATTGTTAAACTGTTCTTTCAGATAATTCTCAGTAGTGATCCACACAATTTTGTCTTGTGCTTTGAGCACATATCTGAAATCCACCTTTAAGCAATGGAATACTTGGAAGGAGTCTAAATACACAATTATGTTAATATATTTACTTACGTACCGTAAACATTTTTAAGAGAAAATATCTGTTAATTAAAATCCAAATCTCATATCAAAGCATATTGACACTGTTACTCAGTCTTCGGTTTTCTGGGGTTTTTGCTTGTTTACTTAAGTATCCCTAAATGGTACTTAAAGGAAATAACTTATTTTAACAAGTAGAGTTTTCAGATTAATTCTAATATGTGAATATTGGTGAAACTATTTAAGGTTTATGGAAGAAATTTCCTTCTGTCAGTTATACGCATAATACATAAATAGCTATTTCTAATATTGAACTTAAGTGGAGCTCTCATGTCTCCAAAATCTTGAACTAGTTTTGTTTCTTATGCTCTAGGAGGGTCCTAATAGTCTGATTAATGAAGAAGAATTCTTTGATGCTGTTGAAGCTGCTCTTGATAGACAGGATAAAATGGAAGAACAGGTATTGATAGTTGAAAAATGTGTTAATGATGGGCACTTCATGGAAGACTTCTGTGACTTAATCAGTCCTGGGATGCATCTCCTGAAACTCTAGATATTTTAGACTGACACATATAAGTGCGATTCACCATATAATATTTACAATTAAATATTTTTAACACTAATTTTGAGAAAGTGATTAGACAGCTTGCATAGAAAAGGATAGTATAAGTGTTAAGCTAATTGTTTCTGGTTTTTAACTCCTAAATAAATGTATTAGTCCTGTATAAAACTTATCTTTATATGTAACTGATGCCCTGGGCAAATAAGAATATCTAATGATGCAGCTATTTTTCAAAACCCAATTATTGCTCTGAAGTTTCTTTTGACTGTAGCAGTATGTGAAATAGGAAATACATAGTTCTATTGGTGTTTGGTTTTGTTTAAAAATTGTATAGGCTCTGGCTATTTCTCTAATTTCTTGAATATACTTCAGTGACAAAGATCAAAAAGGGATGTGTGTGATGAAATATATAGAATATGAGAAAATATAGTAGTGTATAATATGAGAGGGAATAATAAAGTAGTGCCTCCTTTGTCTTAAAAGGTTTTTGGCTTATGAATATAGTGAATACAATGACTTGGTTAAGAATTATAAGACTTTCTAGTGGACATATAATACCCAACAGTTTATGTTGGGGTTTCTTAGGAGAAGGTAAAAGTTTTGAGTTACTGTAGCACTACTACATGGATGCAACATCTGTGATGCTGCCAATATATTTTGCTTAACCTGGAAATATACCTTGAAGTATAGATTAATGGGTAATTCAGTCTCTAGGCCCATTTGCTTCCTGAGAACTCCAGCAGGATGGCAGCTTCATGTCTGTCATGGACAGCATTAGTTGTAGCCACTATAAAGATTGAAGGTGCCTCACTCTTTCATAGTCCATCCAGTAGCAACTGACTACCAGTAATAAGCTATTTTGTTGCAGTCCCAAAGTGAAAAGATCAGATTATACTGGCCGATATCCTTACCTCCTGGAGATGCATATTCTACTGTGGGGACTCATAGATTTGTCCAAAAGGTAAGATATTTCTCCTGATCTCCTCTGTATAATTGGTTGACTTGTATTTGTATATAATATTTTGTATGGATAAGTCAGATTTTTTTAAATTGTTTTTTAGATGCTTCTAGAATAACTTTCAGTGGTTTACTCAGTTTTAATTGAAGTATCTGGAATTGTAAAAGGACTGTTTTCTGTCTTGGCTAAAAAAATCCTGGTTTCAGTATCTATTTAGAATACTCTTGATTTGTATCAAGCTTGTCAGTTAGAGATTATAAAGAAAAAAATCGACAACTTGCTAACCTCGCTGCTTTTAAGATACCTTCACCAAAATTAATTTAATTGGTAGGAAAAAAAAAGTCTCTTGCATTAGGATCAATTGACTTCTTTTACTGTTACTTGAAACACTATGCCTTTTTTAGGGCTACACTGGGAGCATAATACATCATAGGTGCATGAAATCAGCATTTGCCACTGTGCTTGCTTCTTATGGTGCTTTTGTTTTCATTTTCTTCATTATCTTGTGCTTGCAAGTTGGTACTGAATGCTCTGTTGTGCCTTTGTTCTGATTACTTGGTTTTTTCTTTGTCTGTCTCTGGTAGCTCTATAGTCGCTCTTCCTCCATGTCTTCCATTGATCTAGTCAGTGCCTTTGATGTTCACAGATTCAGCACCCAGGTACTGTATTAATGTGTAGAATGGGGGTTGTGTATCTTTGCTGCATTTCATCCTCTCCTCTAGAACCTGAGTTTTTTGTTACATAAATCGCTGTTAACTCTAAACTAGTATGTTGAGACAAAAAAAGTTATCTATTTCTTTACTAAATGGTTGTCTTTTTACATTCTGCTTGCATGCATATCATTTGTGCAGAGGTCCAAATCTTGTGAACTGTTGGACTGATTTCATTAGCTTTAATAAAAATACCTACAACTTGAAAATTTTGGATTTCTGATTATAATAAAAGTCATAAAATAACACCTGGTTTGTGTGGGCTGGAGATGGTCTTTGCTTCAAATTGAATAGTTTGTCTTGTTTTTAAATCAAAGGTTTAATTCTGTCTTTAAAATTTGTCACTTGTAATAACATTAGGACACCAAATTTTAAGGTTCTCTATTATAATTTTTTACCTCTACAACTAGTTTTATTACCAAAAGGTCATAAAGTGTGTAGTTAAAAAATGAGATTGTGGATATGAGAACTTTTACT
The DNA here is from genome assembly GCA_013397375.1 of Toxostoma redivivum. NCBI lineage: Eukaryota > Metazoa > Chordata > Aves > Passeriformes > Mimidae > Toxostoma > Toxostoma redivivum. Next base: position 17,759 of record VXBI01000680.1, read on the forward strand.
GAAGAGTTCCAATATACTCAATTATGGTTCAGAAAATGTCTGACATCCTGAATAAGTGAATTTAGTTGTAGTGATATATTCCAGTAATGTACAAAATTACTCTAGGTGCTTACTCTGAAGAGCATAGTTTAAAGTTGAATTAGATAAGTAAATTCATGTGTTTGGTCTTTAGTCTCAAAAAAAATTCATTCAAATAACATTCATGCCATTACTTTTCTTTCTGCTGTGGTCCATATGATTGTGGATATGGGGCTTCCTTCTGGGGTCTGTTGGTTTTGGGTTTGTTTGTTTTTAAATTATTAACTAACACTGTTTAAGGCCCCAATAGAAGGACTTTACAGTGGTTCATGTACTCTGGGTTAGACACACAGGAGAAATACTTACCAGATATTCTCAAGAGGTCAAAACAAGACAAAAGTTTACTGGAAAACTTTAGAAAAATCAGAGAGCTTCATCAAAAGGTTTACTACAACATCAAAACAACAAAACACTTCTCACAGCGTTAATTTGGTCCATTCAACTTAGCAAACTTTAAACCTGTGTGATGTTAAATTACTCAAAATGTTCCAAGAAGAGGGAATTAGAAGAAGAAGAAAGAGAGAAAGACAGAAAGAAAATATATAGAAAAGCATGCATATAGCTACCAACTCCTGGGTTCCAGCAGTGTTCAGATAGAAACTCCAAGAGGAAGGTAGGTTCAAGACATATACTGGACTCATGCTCAGCCTTATATACCCCTTGGCCTTTGTGGTCCTGATGCCTTGGGTTTTAGCTTTTATATTTTTCAGATTCTCTGCTGCTTAGTGTGTAACTCTGAAACTTCATGTTAGGTGTTAGTAAGTTCTCTTCACGAGGTAGTTAGACAAAACAATCCCTTCCCAGCTAGAAAATCAAGGACAACCGTTACCCAAAAAGCAGAAACAACAGCGAGGGAAAGGGGGCAAGCCAGGGGGCTGAGACTTCATAGCCTGGAGCTGTGGTTGGATAATTGACCCCAATATGTAGATGAACCAAAACTTATAAAAGTGTAAAGACTTGTGACCAGGATCCATCTTGGATTTTACTTGGGTATAGCCCTGACCAGGCACTTGGGCAGTCCCAAGGTGTATCCTTTCAATAAATATCTGTTTTATTCCTTTTGCTCTGTCTAGTCTCTGTTCCAGGTCAGCCTTTCCAGGCATCAGCCCCTCCCTCCAGGTGGGACTTCCAGCCACTCAGAAGCTGGGTTAGGTGAGAGTGGAGCTCTGCCTCCAATGTTCCATGATTGGCACAACTGCAGGGCTGGGATACTGGCTCTAAGGGTGGGGAGTGGGGGGCAGTTCACTGTCTCACCAGGGCAAGGCCCTACTTGCCCCTCCCCCACACACACATGCATCCCAAAATGTCTTGAGACATCCATCTTTCCAGTCTCTGACACACTGCAAACAACCCACTTTTTCAAATAGAAGGAATGGATTTTTCTTTTGAGTAACAGAGCCTGGAATCATACTACCTGCATACCTTGCCACCAGCTTCTTGAGCAGAACCCTAACAATTAAGGACTTGCTTATTGGACTGAAATCCCAACACTTGCCTTGACTCACTGCAGTCAGTTAACTTCTGGAATTTGAATTCTTTACAAGGGGAAAAATTATGCAGGTCATATTGCACTACACCAATAGGCTGATCTACTGATACTCCAGTGACGTTAATAATTCAAGTTTGGTTTTGTAGGGGAGGGGAGAGGAAATCAAGTAATAGAAAGCAAGTTTGATTCTAAAGATAGAATTAATTTTCTGTCAGGCTGCACTGCCAGTTCAAGGTAAGGGAAACAGTCATTAAAATATGTGAACCTTCTTATTTTCACCTCTTACGTCTGTAATAACATTTGTGGGTCCATATGGTAAACCTGAGTATCAGACCAGTAGTGTGGCTGAAAACCTAGCCACTTAAATCTGAGATTGATCAGGTCCTTATCACAATAATGCAAACTGACATTAAAGATCAGGGTCAAATGGACTGGATTATGGGGTCAATATGTTGCTCTTTCTAGCAGCTGCAGGGATTATACTATGTAGAAGCTACTATCCAGTGTCTTAGGATGTGGTTTCAAGTTAACTGACTACAGAAATGTGATGTTGACTGGTGCCGGGTCCAAGACAGAGACACGGCACTTTTGATTCGTGTAACAAAGACTAAACACTTTACTCTTGTGAACACTCTTTAAATAGGGAGTTTGAGTTTCCTGGGAACACACATATGATTGGTTACAATCTCAGTCACTCATTTCCTTGGCCAATGATACATCTTAACTTAGGATCCAACAGATGGGCTGGGATTCTCTGTATTTGCTCAAATCTCTCCTACTATCACTCACCCAGGTACCTGCTTGCTTAGACTGGCTGGGTTTCAGACTGCAGCTTTAAACAGCTGCAGTATGCACTGACACAGAAAGAATGATCCTGCTAGCTTACTCCCCTCTGACCCATTCTTCCCCCATATCTTCCCTAGAACAAACTTGCCAGTTCATTAAGTTGCTTCACCTGCTCTGGAGCTTCATTGCTAGTGAACAAGCAGGTGAAAGACAACTGAGAGCATGAAGAGAAAAGCAGCACACCTTTTGGTGACAACCTGCTGTAGACCTTATTATTAGGAAATTGTCCTCTGTCCCCAGGCTGAGGATTTGGCTTTTAGAAAGGCAAGATAAATCTTGGTTCTGAATAAATGGGGCTTGTTTCTAGACTTCATTTATGTGAAAGGAATCTTTGTAACAGGTCAAGTAGAAACTTGCAGCTTTGCTTTTAAGATGAAAACGCATAAACATTCTGTCAGGAGCTGCTTCTTCAATGTGCCTTCAGAAAGGCATTGATTTGTCTCCGCCAGTTGAGTGAGAGGTTGTGGGCTTAAAATGCTGCAAATGTGTTGCAAGTCATTTTCTCCTTTTTAAAGGACTATCAGTTTTAAAATAGATTGAGCTCTTCTGATGGCCTTTTAAATGAAGATCTGTCCATTAAATGTTAAGACCAAGGCTGCATGGGATAGAAGTATTTTTGCAGATCATTCCTGTAGTCTGCCAGGAACCCAGAGGTAATAGTGTGGCCTCCCCACTGGGAAAGAAGCTGCGAATATTGACTCAGTGCCTAATGTGGTACCTGAAATAGGTTCAGGATGACAGCAACCAGCAGGTAGATCATAGTTTGGACAGATAGTATGCACAAGGCAGTTGTAGGCACTGCAATTACTTGGTCAAATAGAAGTAATTGCTTGTTAGCGAAAAACAACATTCTCTCTCCTCTGAAAGCTGCAATGATACCTCTCCTTTCCCAAACCTAAGGGGAAGCTGTCTGAAAGATGTATTAGCAGGAATTAAACTTTACTGGGAGAAGAGAGGGAGAGAAACAAACTAAAGATGCCTTTCAAGTTTTCAGAGGAAGTCAAGGGGTTAAATGTTGAACAATTCCAAAGGCCTTAAACTGTTTAGATTGTACTTAGGCACATTGTATGATTCTTGGGGCTGTCTTTTGCAAAGCCAGGGGTTTGACGCTGTGATCCTTGTGGGTCCCTTCCAACTCAGGTATACTCCTGTCAATGCCTCATTCTCTTCTTTCTTTGCTATTCTTCTCCTCCCTCTGCATTTGGCATGAAGCAAAAAGCAGCAAAATATAAAATCACATACAAGCCAGCTTTGTCCCTAATAGATTAGGAGCCAGGGGAGGAGATAGGGACCCTGAATATGTTGCAGGTAAAGTTGCAGTAGCATAGCGAAGATTCCTTTCTGAAAGAAGTGTGACCGAGAGCTAAAAAATTGAATATTTAAATAACTCACATTCTTACTTGGCTTGGCTTGTACTGTGTTGTTTCCCTGGAAAAAAAATTATTTAGAAGAATATTTGGTCAAAAACATGTTAGTAGGTGGCAGGAAAAGATGACCTGTCTAAAAGTAGAAACACAGATCTTGTGGATGTTTATACTTCATTATAACTAAAAAAAAAACTTAAAACAAAGAAAACCCCCAAAACTTCACTGATAACTTGGTTTCTGTAGAGAATTCTACAGTTAAAATAACATAAAGGAGCATTTCTGTTGAAAGGATTTTACTTTTTGTTGTATTTTGAGGATTTTGACTTGATTAAATTACTTTTTTTCTTCAAGTTGTACAAAAACCACCCATAGGTTCAGGCTATTAATCTTGTGATTATACAGTTCTCAGACTAATCCATATGTTGGTCAATTGACTAACCTTTGCTTGCAATGCATTTCCTCTTTAAAAAATAAATTTCTCCTGATTCAGGAAAATAGTGTCAGTTACATGGACTTATTTGATGTGATAAGTTTTAGTAGTCACCTACCTCTTAGGCAAAAAAAATTACTAAATTGTTTTCAGCACTTGTAAACATTACACAGGAATGGATAATTTAGCTTTTTTGTCTCTGTTTTTATTTGAGGGAGAATATAATTTGGAAATGGAGGGACAGACACAAAAGAAACATAGAACAAGACTGTAGATTTAACATAAAAATTAATTTCCTGTCTCACCCCTCATTTTCAGGCACATTATTTGGAACAAAAAAAAAAGTATTCACATAGCTTGATAAAAATGTTTCAATTATTTGACCTTTAAGAAAAATATGCAACTGTCTAGCTAAGTATTCTTAAATGAGTATTTTAAAATAGTGGATCTCTGCATCATCATAACTTTTTTGAATGCAAGCGTTTCTGTTCTGTTTTTCTAGGTGGCAACTGTGCAAAGATGCCAAAGAAACAGAATAGGCATGCTTTTCTCATTACTGTTTCCCTCACTGCTGTTTCAATATAACTTTTTATATGCATTTACTTTTTTAGAGCTTGTTTGTCTGTCTTCTCTCCCCCCACTCCCTCCCCTTCATCTTTTAAATGCTCTTCAGTGAATATTGTCTTTCAAGTTCTACAATGCACTGTAATTCTATTTGGAGGTACCAGAAGTAATTTCCTACATGCTGAAATAAAACTCTCAGGTAGGAATAGTGAGTTTTGACAAAGGTACAAAGGAAGGATAGGGAAGAACCCATAAAGAATTAAATTGGAGATTGAATCAAGATTTTGACTTTTGTTTCTGAAGGCCACAAGTACCTGCTTGATCTTAACCTGTAATAGAAGGCTCTATTGTCCAAGTTCAGCTCCTGCACAGGATTTGAAGTATTGACTTATGGCTTCCAATACTGTATACTCGCCTGCCCAAGAAGATGAAAGGAATTACTTAAAAATGTGTAATTTTTCCTTTAAAGGTGGAAGAGATGGTACAAAACCATATGACATATTCCTTGCAAGACGTAGGAGGAGATGCCAATTGGCAGCTAGTGGTAGAAGAAGGAGAAATGAAGGTAAGCATTTGTTGTTTTGCTTAATTGATATGATATTCTGTGAAAAGATATTTTCATTCTCTTTGAATACTATTACTGAGCAAGTTATGCTGTTAAAACTCCTCTCTGAGAATAACATTAAGTTAGAATTGGCAACCATACGAGCTGCAGCTTCTAATATATTCAGCAAAATCTTATGCAGCACTTGCAATAACTTTGTCTTTACAGATTCCTGTCTCATTTTCTCCTACTTAAAGCTTCCTATCAACATGGTGTACTGTGTCGATTTGGCACAGCCTGGTTTTTGGTAGTGGGGGAGGGCCACAGAAGTGGCTTCTGTGAGAAGCTGCTAGAAGCTTCCATTGTGTCCAACAGAGCCAATCTCTGATGGCTCTGAAGATGGACATGGTGCTGGCCCAATTAGAGAGGTTGGTAACACCTCTGTGATGACATATTTAAGAAGAAAATCAAAACAGTGCATGTGCAGTTTTTTCCAGGGGTGGCGAGGCACCACTGCTGGGGCCATCTCGGTGCAGCATGTGGCAATGTGTTGCGGTCACTGCCCTCTCTGTGCATCCCACAGCGAGCCTTGCCTGCCTGGCCACCTCTAGCCAGCCGTGCCGCGGGCAGAAGGGCAGGAGTGGCGGCAGTGGCCTCTCCTTTCTGGCATCCCACATGAAGAGAGATGTTAAATAGCACCACCACTGCGGCAGCCGCCACTGCCCACTCAGTGGCCGTGGGGCCACCTGGCCAGTGGTGGAAACATGGCGAACGATTCCCCAACATGGAAGCTAGATGAGATCAACCTCTTGGCACTGCAGGATCCTGCAATAATCTTCGAATTGGTGGAACTTGTTGGCAACAATACCTACAGGCAGCAGTTTGTCTTCTAGTCAGAGAAGAGGAGGAAGTGAAGACATGTGAGGGAGAAAATCATGGCGGCACTAAGGTCAGTGGAAAAAGAGGTGGAGGAGGTACTCCAAGTGCCAGAGCCGAGATTCCTCTGCAGGCTGTGGTGAAGACTATGGTAAATAAGCTGTCCCTCTGCAGTCCATGAAGTCCATGGGGGATGCAGAGATCCACTCACAGCCTGTGAAAGAAGTACTCACACCAGAGTGGGTGGATGCAGGAAAAAACTGTTTTCCAGTAAGACACCCGAACACAGAGAGAGGGCCCCTGCTCCCAGAGATAGAGAGAGAGAGAGGGCCCTTGCTTCCAAACTAGAGCAGCTTATCCTTAGAAGAGTGCACCCTATGGACGCGTGACCACCACCGCAGCAGTTTCGGAAAGACTGCCCATGGGAAGGACTCGCGTTTCAGCAATTTTAGGAGGACTTCTGCTTGTGAGATTGGAGCCATGCTGGAGAAGTTCATGGAGAACTGTGTCCCATGGGATGGACCTCATGGCATAGCAGGGGAAAGACTCCTCTCGCTGAGCGAGCAGAAAAAGATCTCATGTGATGAACTGACCAAAATCCCCCACACTGTCTCCCTGTGCTGTTGGCAGAAAAGGGGGAGGGGCTGAGAGGGGAAAAAAGGTGTTTCAAAGACATATCTTACTCCTCATTATCATCTGACTCTGTTTATAATAAATGTACCTTAGACCTATAACTTTGAACCTGTTTTGCCCTTGGAATGTTTTCTCCCCAACCTCATCACAACTCATGAGCCCATTATTAAGTTTTTTGCCTTTCCACTGCCCAATTGAAAGCAAAAGAGTGAGCAAAAAGGAGGAAAAGTGTCAGCAAAGCTTCAACCCTGGAAATGAGGAGAGCAGACCTCAGGTTGTTCAGGGAACTAGTGAGTAAGGTTCCCTGGGAAAATGCTTTTGAAGGTGCTGGGGTCCATCAGTGCTGGTCACTTTTTAAACACCACCTCCTAAGGGCACAGGAGCAGGCAACTGCCAAATGATGGAAGTCAAGCAGATGAGGCAGAACTCTGGCTTGACTGAACAGGGATCTTATTTTGGAGATAAGGCAAAGAAAGAAGGTATATGGACATTGGAAGCAAGGTCAGATGACATGGGAGGACTACAGAGATACTGCTCACCATTGTAGGGAGAAAATTTGTGCAGACAAAGCACCACTAGGGTTCAAGATGGCCAACACTGTGAAGGACAGCAAAAAGGGCTTTTTAATATGTTAACAGCAAAAGGAGAATCACAGACAACATTGGTCTGTGGCTTGATGAGTTCAGTCACCTCACAAACAGGCCCATAGTCAAAGCAGAGACATTTACTGCTTTCTTCACCTCTCTCATCAATACCAATGATGGCCTCTGGGACCCCCAGAGCCCTGAGCTGGAGGACCATAGCTGTGAGAATGACAAACTCCCAGTCAATCCTAAAACTGTGCAGGATCTGCTGCTCCAGCTGGATTCCTATAAGTCTATGGGACCTGATGAGATTCATCCAAAAATGCTCAAAGAGCTGGCTGATGTCATCGTGAGACCACTCTCAATGATTTCTCAATGGTCTTGGGAATCTGGAGAGGTCCCAGTTAACTGGATGCTGGGTAACATTATCCCAATTTTCAAGAAGCATAAGAGGGATGGCCCTGGTAAGTACAGGCCTGTCAGTCTCACTTCAGTGCCTGGTAAAATTATGAAGACTATTTTGGGAGTTATTGAAAAACACCTGAAGGACAATGCAGTCACTGATCACAGCCAGCATGGCTTCATGAGGGGAAAGTCCAGTTTGACAAACTTCATTTCCTTTTACGACAAGGTAGCCCACCTAGTTGATCAAGGGAAGCCAGTTGATGTAATCTTTTGGGATTCCAGTAAAGCTCCATTTTAAAGCTCAGGGCTTCATTTTAGCACCAGTTCTCTTCAACATCTTCATAAATGCCTCGGACACGGGACTCGAAGAGATACTAAGTTTGCTGATGACACTAAATTGGGAGGAGCCAACCATTTGAAGTTTAACAAAGGCAAGTGACAGATTCTGCATCTGGAATGGGACAACCCTGGATTTACATATAGACTAGGGAACAAGAGGCTGGAGGGCAGCCCCATGGGAAGAGATCTATGCGTTTGGGTTCATGGCAAGTTGAATATGAGTCAGGAGTGTGCCCTGGCAGTCATAAGAGTCAACCAGGTGCTGGGGTGGCCAAGTTCAGCATCATGAACCAGTCAAGGGAGGTGATTGTCCCACTCTGCTCTGCACTGGTGCAGCCTCACCTCAAGTCTTGTGTGCAGTTTTGGGCATCTCAATATAATAAGCAAATAAAGCTATTAGAGAGCATCCAAAGGAGGGCCATGAAGATGATGAAGGGCCGTGAGTAGAAGCCATATGAGGAGTAGCTGAGGTCATTTGGTTTGTTCGGCCTGGAGAAGAGGAGACTGAGGAGAGACCTCATTGCAGTCTACAACTTCCTCATGAGCAGAAGCAGGCAGGCAGGCTGGCAACTGATCTCTTTTCTTTGATGACCAGTCATAGGACTTGAGGGAATGACATGAAGCTGAGCCAGGGGATATGTAGCTTGGAGATAAGGAAAAGTTTCTTCACTCAGAGGGTGGTTGGGCACTGGAACAGGCTCCCCAGGGAAGTGGTCACAGCACCAAACCTCTCTGCGTTCCGGAAATGTTTGGACAATGCTCTCAGGTACATGGTGTGATTCTTGGCGTTGTCCTGTGCAGGATCAGGAGCTGGACTCGATGATCCTTATGGGTCTCTTTCAATTCATGATTTTTGGAGTAGAGATTTTTGAATATACTGGTATTTTCCTGTGAAGTGCCTTGCAATAATATCTCCATTGGTAGTTACCACGGAACACTGTCACGGCGTATTGTTCATTTGTTAGTCTTCTGGGTAAGTTTTTATCAAAGCTGATGAAATTTTAAATGATTAAAACATGGCCAGTTTTGGCAATTTCTCTACATTTCTGTCTCTTTTTGTCCATAGGTGTACAGAAGAGAGGTGGAAGAGAATGGAATAGTCTTAGATCCTTTGAAAGCAACACATGCCGTTAAAGGGGTAACAGGGCATGAAGTTTGCCACTACTTCTGGAATGTTGATGTTCGTAATGACTGGGAAAGTAAGGAATCAATTCTTAAGCTTTGCATGTTTATCATCAAGAATATAATTTATAACTTTGACCTTATAGCTGTGCTTGTTTACTGATGGATTTTTATTTCCCCTCCCCTTAGCAACCGTTGAAAATTTCCATGTTGTGGAAAATTTAGCTGATAATGCCATCATCATTTACCAGATGCATAAGGTAATAACACTTCACCTGTATACAAATGTTGGGGGTTGAATAAT
>VXBI01000681.1:0-25420 GCA_013397375.1 Toxostoma redivivum
AACTTCTCTAATTGGTTTCTCAGCCTGTCAATAACTGAACCAGCCTCCAATTAATCCCATCAACTCACAGAGGAAGTTCTCATAGAGAAAAACCTCTGTGAGTCTGCCCTCCCCCAGATATAACCAGCACAGTGAGATAAGGCAGTTTTATTACAGTAAAAGAGAGAAATAAGCAGACACCTGTGCGTGCATAGGCTAAAGAGAAAAAAGGTCAGTCTCTACTTCCCATCAACAGCGATGTTCGGACACTTCCTGGGAAGCAGGGCTTCAGTACGTGTCATGGTTCCTCCTGAAGGCAAACATTGAAAACTCATGAGTGCCCTCCCTTCTTCCTCTCTCTCTTAGCTTATATATCTGAGCTGATGTCATATGGTATGGAATATCCCTTTGGCCAATTTGGTTCAGCTGGCCTGGTTATGTCCCCTCCCAGGATCTTGCCCACTCCCATCCCCTTTGGCAGGGGAAGGAATGTCAGAGGGACAGTGTTGCTTGGCAGTAGCCAAAACACTGGTCTGTTATCAACACCCTTCCAGCAACCAATGCAAAGCACAGCACTGTAACAGCTGTGAAATTTACCTTGGTCAGACCCTTATTCCATACCATTTGTGTCATGCTCAGATCCCCTATAATCTATATACTCTCATTACTAGCATCCTTAAACCATCTCTATACCAAACATACATTTTATTAATTACTATTACCTGTCCTTTCACATCCCTTCAGGTGGTCTCCATTCCATCAGGATGTGGGGTCAGGACATGAGAAATAGTACACTTGATGTTTTCACCACCGTCCCTGTTCATCATCACATTCTTCTTGCTCCTGGCAAAATTCATTCTTTGTCAGTTCATATCCCTCCTGCTACTTTACCTCCTGTAACATACAATTTACACTATAGGTTATTCTTACACCAAGGGTAAATCTTGAGGTACACACTGGGTCTCCCTATCCTCCCACATCACCCACCAAGTACACCCGGGTCCTTGGGCACAGACGATCCCACAAATGGGTTTGCCTTTTCCTATGGGGGAAGAAATCGACACTGACTTCCCCATACACTTCCCTGTGTGTAGTGCAGGGACCTTGTCTCCTCTCACAGTGTCTAAAGGCTTAGTTTGGGCGGGACATGGGCAGTTAGCAGATCCCCTGGTGTTGACTAACCAAGTGGCTTCTGCCAAGTTTGCATCCCAGTGCTTCCATGTCCCATTACCTAACGCCCTTAACATAGTTTTTAGCAGCCCATTATATCTTTCAGTCTTCCCAGAGGCCTGTGGATGATAGGGAATGTGATATATCCACTTAATGCCATGTCTCTTTGCCTAGGAGTTTATAAGATTATTTTGAAAACGAGTCCCATTGTCTGACCAAATTCTATCTGGGGTTCCATGTCACCACAAAATGTGTCTCTCAAGACTTGAAATCGTGTTCCGGGCAGTGGCATAGTTTAATGGGTACGTTTCCAGCCAGCCAGTTGTTGCCTCTACCATGGTGAGGATATAACTCTTGCCTTGGCATGTTCATGGCAATGGCCCAATGTAATCAATTTGCCAGGTCCACCCCTCAATCACGAGCCTATCTCTATGTTGCATCCCTTCCAAGATGCCCTGATGTTTCATGGGCCCATAGGGCTATAAATAGCTCACCCTTTCTTTCCCAATCTAGATCCACCTGAGCTATACCAATTTTGGCAGCCTTATCTACCTGTTCATTGTTTTGATGCTTCTCAGTGGCATGGCTTCTGGGCACGTGCACATCTACATGATGTACTTTCAGAGCCATGTTTTCTTAGTTCAGCAATGTCCTGCCACAATGCAGCAGCCCAGATGAGTTTACCCCTGCACTGTCAATTGCTTTTCTTCCACTGCTGCAGCCATCCCCATAGGGCATTAGCCACCATTCAGGAGTCAGTATAAAGTATGGGCCACTTTTCTTGTTTAGCAATCTCTAGGGTTAGTTGAATGGCTTTTACTTCTGCAAATTGGCTTGATTTGCCTTCCCCTTCAGCAGCCTCAATGAATTGTCATGTAGGACTCCACACAGCAGCTTTCTACCTCTGATGGTTTCCTATCACTCGGCAGGATCCACAGTAAATAAAGCATAGCTTCTTTCATTTTCTGGTGTCTTGGTTTGAAAGACAGGTGTCTGCCAAGAAAAGCAGGAGCCTCTTTTTAAAAAGGAGAATGTAAACCCCCTCCCTCCAAATTATTATAATTTTGAAATTAAGGAGCTCTCAGGCAAAGATATGGGAATAGGAATAACAGTTCTTTACTAGGAAAATTAAAATAGAAATACAGTATTACAGAGAAGAAACCAAAAAAAAAAACCCACTGACAGAGTCAGAATACAACCTGACACCCCATCAGTCAGGGTGTTGGTAGCAGTCCGATTAAATGGTGGCTGTAGTCCTCCTGGATGACAGATGTGGTTCAGTTGAAGCAGTGGTCCTGTAGAAGGGTGCAGTTTTCCTCCAAAGGTCCAGTGATGATGTGAAAAGGTTCAGTTTTTCCTCTGGAATCCAGTGGAAAAAGGCTGCCTTGGTGTTTCAGATCTCAGTTTTTATCTAGGTAGGAAAGGCTTGGCTCCTCCCACTGGCTGGAGCATCTCCCAATGGGATGATGTAATTTTATCAGTCATTCAGTGGGACTCAATGGCCCATTAACAGGCAGTAACTTCCTGGAGGAAGCATGGGTTGTGGAAAAGATAAGGATGACTGCCCCACCTGATTTTAACAGATGGTCCATTAGCAGAGAATATCTCCCACAGAGATAAGGATCACTGCCCCACCTGTTTTCAACAGATGGTGATAGAATACATACTTTTGGTCACATCTTGTATTGCAGCCTAAGACATCTGGTAGCTCATTTCATGGTGGTGCTTCTTGGGCACGAGGCACCTTCTCAGGCAATGCTCCAAAATCTCTGGCTTCTGGCCAATCCAAAATCTCTTCTAGGATTCCTGGGAAATTGGGTTTTCCCATTCGGACTTATGTAATTAATGCTACCCACTTACTCCATGTAGCGCTGGTTGAATGATGTGTAGAGGGAATGTTTCCTTTAAATATCCAGTGTAGCATCGGTAATCACAGTGTCAAGAGGAGACATGCTTCTGTCCCAACAACTTCTGAAGCAGCTCAAAGCCCCTCATAGGCTGCTAGTGTCTCTTTTTCAGTTGGAGTATAGTGAGCTTCTGATCCTCGATAACTCTGGCTCCAAAACCCTAATAATTGACCTCAGGTTTCTCCTGCGGTCCTTTGCCAGAGGCTCTAGGTGAGGCCCTGCTCCCCAGCTGCAGTGGAGAGTATATTTTGCACAGATGGTCCTGTCTGAACAGGCCCAAGAGCTACCACACAAGCTATTTCCTGTCTGATGTGCTCAAAAGCCTGTTGTTGCTCATGGTCCCACTTGAAGTGGTTCTTTTTCTGGGTCACTCAATAGAGGAGGCTCACAAGCTGACTATAACCCAGAATGTGCATTCTCTAGAACCCCACAAGGCCCAGGAAAGGTTGTGTTTCCTTCTTATTAGCTGGTGGAGACATAGTTGCAATTTTGTCAATCACCTCTGTAGGCGCATGGCGGCATCCATCCTGCCATTTTATTCCCAAGAACTGGATCTCCTGTGCAGGTCCCTTTACCTTACTTTGTTTTATGGAAAAACCAGCTTTCAAAAGAATTTGGATTATTTTCTTTCCTTTCTCAAAAACTTCTGCTATATCACCCCACACAATGATATCATCGATATATTGTAGGTGTTCTGGAGCTCCAGCCTGTTCCAGGGCAGTCTGGATCAGGCTATGGCAGATGGTGGGCCTGTGTTTCCACTCCTGGGGCAGTCGGTTCCAGGTGCATTGGACAATCCTCCAGGTGAAAGTAAATTGTGGTCTGCACTCTTTCACCAGTGGGACTGAGAAAAATGCATCAGCAATGTCAGTTGTGGCATCCCATTTGTCTGCTTTTGACTCCAGCTCATACTGGAGCTCCAACATGTGTGGTACATCAGCACTTATAGGTGGCATGACTTCATTCAGGCCCTGATAGTCTACTGTCAGCCTCCATTCCCCATTAAACTTCCACACTGGCCATATGGGGCTGTAGAAGGGTGAGTGGGTTCTGCTGATTACTCCTTCGCTCTCCAGCTGACAAATTAGTTCATGGATAGGAATTGCAGAGTCTCAGTTTGTGCGATATTGCTGCCGATGCACTGTCCTGGTAGCAACTGGCACTTGTTGGTCTTCCACCTGCAGCAATCCTACAATTTTGCCATCTGTCCCCTGTTAAACTCACCTCAGCCTCTATTACAGACAACTCTTGGCATCCCCCTGTCACTCCAGAGATCCAGATAGGTTCTGCACTCTTGTGCCTTGAGGACATCAGTGCATCCGTACCTACTAAAGCTTTATACTTCTGTGGATCCAATGTGCCAGGCCATCGAATCCGCAAAGTCCAGTATACACAGTCATCTCTTTCCTCCTCCTGGCCAAAGGCAGGGACTCTCTATTCCTGTTCCTGCTCAGAGTATTCACTATCTCAACTTTGCAATGCCAGATCAGAAGTTCCCTCATCAGGGCTGTAGGAAATGGTTTTAGTTCTCTTATATCTGGGAGATCGCTGATTGTCTTCTGGTCTCTCTGTGGTAACTACAGTGACAGTCTTCTTGGGTGTTCCCTTCTTAACAGCTCTCTTCCCTCTCAGTTCACGGAGATGGGCTTTCAGCTTAAAGGTGGATTTACCATCCCACTTCCTCATGTCCTCCCCCCGGTCATGCAGAAAGGATGTGGCCTGTTCTTGGGGCTTCCCTTCCTTCCGACCGGCATTGGAGAGGGGTGATCTCTTGGGCTGCCCCTAAAAGTTGGGATACTGGCTCATAGGGATGAGGGAGTACCCAGAGTTTCTTCTACTTTTTGGAGCCAGGAGGATGCCACCTCTACAGTTGGTGTATCCATTTGCAGATAATACAGTGCTACCAAGGTGCTAGAATATGATGCAGGGGCACCTTGAACCACCTTCCTCCACATGGCGAGTGTACATGGGACATCCTCTGGATCTTTAGAGACACTGTCATTCTTTAGATCACTATAGAAGACTTCCAGCACTGCTAGTTCTCTCAAGCACTGGATACCTTCATCTGCAGTGGTCCACTTCTCTGGGGATTACACAAGATCTTCCTTAAATGCATATCTTGACCTCTTGCTTGAGAGAAGCCATTTCCCATGGGCAAAAGGACAGGGGCAGTGGCGGCAGCTTCTCCTTCCCAGCGCCCCACCTGAAGAAAGGTATTAAATAGCACCAGTGCCATAGCAGCCACCACTGTCCACATGGTGGCAGCAGGGCCGCATGGCCGACAGCAGAAGCGTGGTGGGCGACTCCCCAATGTGGAGCCTGGACAAAATCAACTTCTTGGCGCTGCAGGATCCTGCAGGAATCTTTGAATTAGTGAAATTTGTTGGCAATGGTACCCACGAGCAGCAATTTTTCTTCTAGTCAGAGAAGAGGAAGAAGTGAGGACATGTGAGGAAAAAATATGGCGGCACCAAGGTCAGTGGAAAAGAAAGAGGGAGAGGAGGTGGTCCAAGTGTTGGAGCTGAAATTCCTCTACAAGCTATAGTGAGGACTATGGTGAAACAAACTGTCCCCCTGTAATGCATGAAGTCCATGGGAGATGCAGAATCCACTCGCAGCCCATGATAAAAGTGCTCACGCTGTAGTGGGTGGATACTAGTAAAAGCTGTGATATAGTGGGAGACCTGAATAGAGGGAGACGGCCCCTGCTTCCAGAGATAGAGAGAAAAGACCCTTGCTTCCAAACTAGAGCAGCCTAGACTTAAAAGACTGCACCCCTTGGAAAAGTGACCCACACCACAAGTTTTGGGAAGACTGCCCACAGGAGGGACTCCACAGCATAGCAAAGACTCCTCTCCCTGAGCAAACAGAAAAATATTTCAAATGACAAACTGACCAAGACCTGCATGCCCTGTCTCCCTGTGCTATTGGTGGAGAGACGGAGTAGGGGAAAAAAGGGTTTTAAAGGTTTATTTTACATCTCATTATCCTCCTCTGACTCTGTTAATAATAAGCTTACTTTTTACCTTTAAATTTGAACCTCTTTTACCCTTAGAGTGTTTTTCTCCCAGTCCTTAACTCGTGAACCTACCATTAATTTTTTTTCCCTCTGCCCAACTGTAGCAAGAAAAGGTAAGTGAATGACTTTTGTGGGTACCTGGCATTTGGCCAGTGTCAAACCACGACAACCTTCCAACCACTTTCTTACCCATCTAAGAGTCTACCCATTGAATCTATCTCCAATTTAGAGAGAAGGATGTTGTGGGGCTCCATGTCAAAGGTTTTACAGAAGTCCAGAGAAAGGACATCTGTAGCCCTTCCCTTGTCCACTGATGGAGTCACTCCATCAGAATAGGCCACTGGGTTGGTCAGGCAGGACTTGCCCTTGGTGAAGCCATGCTGGCTGTCCTGAATCACCTCCCTGCCTTCCATGTGGCTTTGCAGAGCTTCCCAGAGGATCTGTTTCATGATCTTCCCAGGCACAGGGGTGAAGCTGACAGGGTGGTGGTTCCCAAGGTCCTCCTTTCTACCCTTTTTAAAGATGGGGACAATGTTTCTCTTTTTCCAGTCACCTGGGACTTCACCTGACTGCCATGGCTTTTCAAATATCATGGAGAGTTGCTTGGCAACTACATCAGCCAATTCCCTCAGGACTCTGGGATGTATTTTATCAGGTCCCATGGACTTATGTGCATTCAGGCTTCTCAGTGTCAAGATTTTTATGGGTTTAGGTCTTCAAAGAGGCAAGAGCAGTTGTTGGTTGCTGTAAAATCGTTTATTGCAGAAGCACATCAGTCTCAAATGCAAGAGTCTGAAATGTTAAAGTAATGTTAATCCTTATGCATATAGCTCTATCTATTCACACAAATAGTTCTATCTGTTCTATCCCAAAAATGTAAGCAATGTTCTTACTATGTTTTCATTATGTCTGGGGCTAAGTTTCTGAACTTTCACTGAGACCTAAACTTTGCACTAGATTCTAAGGCTTTTTACTCTTTTAAGGCACTTAAAGCATATTCTTACTTAAAACTAAGATTTATACTTCTACTTCATATCTATGTGACTTAATATTTCTACTTACTTAAAACTAAAGCTTACACCTGTTTCATGTCTGTGGCTTAATATATTTTAATTTCTCTAAAAGCTTTAATTCAATCCCTGCATTCTGATGTCTTTCTGAGGGACTCAGAGGGGCTTCTTTTTTACACACTCCAACACCTCAGGTGGTCATGAGCCTGATCTGAGTGGGAGAGACTTTGCTCCCCCAGTCCCCATCCTGTTGTCCATCCATTTGACAGGTGTGGGAAGAGAGGTTGGCATTGAATACTGAGTCAGAAAAGTTGAGTACCTCAGCCTTCTCTTTGTCCATTGTTACCAGTTTTCCAGCACTGTTTATCAGGGGGTAACACCTTCTTTGACCTTCCTTTTCTGGCTGACAGACCTGTAGAAGCCCTTCCTGTTATTCTTTGTGTCCCTTGCCAGGTTCAGTTCAAGCTTCACCTTGGCCTTCCTCACCCCATCTCTACACAAACTCCATCTCTATACTCTTCCCAGGATAGCTGTCCTTGTTCCCACTGCCTGTGCATTTCCTTCTTTCCCTTTAGTTTGACGAGCAGTTCCCTACTCAGCCATGCCAGTCTCTTGCCTTCCTTGTCCAGTTTATTACTTCTGGGGATCATCTCCTGGGGTATTCTTTAGGCTCAGCAATGTATTTGGTTACTCATGCAATGTCTGTGATTTTCAATCTGTGAGACAGATAGTAGTTCAGCATACTCTGCATTACCTGTACAAAAGTTTCCAAAAATTTAGCCTTTTTTAACCATTAAGGGGAATTTTCCCTCCATTTAATGTTTTTCTGTGGCCTTTGGGTGTATAAGTGAGAATTATAGGCTACTTGTGGATTTCTTTTGAAAAGTTAGATGGTGCTGAATACGTTTATTTCTCAAAATACAGGTTTATTTACTTTCCATCTCAGTTGTCAATAATTACTACAGCCCTGAAAATGTCGGCTTTTAAACTGACTCGAGCTAGAATAGATTCTTATGTTACTCAGTGAAATGTCTCAGCCTCTTTTGGAGTTCATTAAATAGTTTGTTTCAATAGTGATGTTGGTATCAGTACCTCCACAGATTAATTATCAGACTTAGAAGAAACACACTGTTACTAATTTTTTGTACTTTAATTTCCTTGAATTTCATTGTATTTGTGCATGATGAAATTAGTAAAGAGAGACAGCAGTTGTTCTTTGTTACTATTTGATGATGGTAATAGCAGTATACTACTTTGAATTAAAGTTTTTGGGGTTGATTTGTTTTAATACCAATGCATTGTTACTTCATGGTCATTCTGTGCCAACTTCTTATTCTGGAGCTTAGTTTTGGCTCTCAAGCATAAGGTGTCATTGTTCTTGAAAATAAAACTTTGTATTATTTAAATACCTCCTCCTTTACTGTATGACTTTTTGTATGTAATAATGTTGAGTCTTTAACTGTTATCAGGTGAAAAGAGAGAAATAGCTCCTATTTCTTTAATATATTTCATCAGAATAATAACCTTTCATAAAAACCTGAATATACCTTAAATGACACTGGGAATTATGTTACTTTATCATGTCTGTGGGTTTTGTTTTGTTCAGTTTATTTTGTTTTTATAAATGAGAGTTATGACTCCACATTAGATTTTTGCAATTTTATTTACAAAAAATTTACATATAATGTCTTTTTCTTCTGTAGAATAGTCCAGTTGGCCACATCTTTACAGCATATTTATCAACCTACACAAAAGGAATAGCTGACCAAAAACTGGCTGGTTTTATACACTTACAAATCCCTGTGTCTGTCTTAACAGGTGAAAAACCATTTGAATGTCCAAACTGCCATGAGCATTTTGCTAGGAATAGTACACTCAAATGTCACCTGACAGCCTGTCAGTCTGGAGCTGGAGCTAAAAAGGGAAGAAAGAAGCTGTACGAATGTCAGGTGGGTAATAGAAGTAGCAGAGTCTGAGGCTAGACACATCCTTCCTGTGCTGAGGGAGTGTGAGAGTACTAAGCAGGAAAGGCATAAAGAGTAGACTTTTGTCTCCAAGAACTATGTTTAGCAAAATAAATTATAAAGGTTGCATTTAACCATGACATGAAGGTAAATTCTTAGATATAATAGTTCCATTTAAAATATGAAATTACTGATATGGAGCTTCATAATAGTTAATCAGTTAGATTCTTGTGAGTAGGTAAGCGTTCACATGCATCTTACTGATCTTTCTGCTTCTTGATGCACAGACCCAGGCCTTTCCTGCTTGTGAGTATGCTTCACTAAAGTCCAAAATACAAAGTACTATTTTATTTCCTAATTTATTATTTTTCTGTTTAATACCAATATATTGACTGTCTGGAAAGTAATTTCAACTTATGATGACAATCTGTAATGTCTTTTAAGCAAATATAAATGCTGTAGATGGATAGCTAGGGTACTCGGTCACTATGCAACTGACATGAAAAGCTGCTCAGAAGACTATTACTTAGCTTTTAAAAGTTGATTCTGAAAAGCTAGAAAATATGAGCTGAGGTTGGTTGTAGCATTTTTATTTGCCATTTTGCTGCCCCACTTCTGTGACAATCTCAAATAAGGCTCTCACCTTATTCAGTTCACAGAATTGCTGTGGTTTGAGGTTAAATTGGGTCATGTAGTAAAGAAAACTGTTGGATATTGGCTTTATTTGTGAGAAAAAAAACCCAGTTATCTTCTTCACAGAAAGCAGCAAATACTGCAGGAGGTGAATAAATTCCTCATTTAATCAGAAGTTTTACCAATGCTGTGGCATTGCTTAGTTGTTATGCTAGACTGAAGTTAATTCTTGGGAGCATGCCTTTGTCGTAAAAATAAGGTTTTTTTTAACATGAGAACTACTATATAACACAAAATTGTACCTAGTAGCTTCATTGAAGATACTGTTTTGTCTTTGTGACCCTTTGGTTTAATTACTTCACCTTGTAGCTTTCTGCTACAGATAACTGTGAATGCGGGTTATTGTGTTTTTTCTGCCTGCAGCAACTACAAGAATTCTTGGATAAATTCTTCTTGATTTTTTTTCTCTTTAGAGCTGAATTTGAATAGTGTTCAATAAATAAAATCTTGGCTCACTGAACAGGAGGGAAAAAAGAAAATTGCACTTGCTTGGTGAGCACTTTTGGTGCTCTTCAGTGAATGCCTTGAGTACTGAATTAGGCTCCACATGGCAAGAACAGCAATTATGTGCTTGGGCATTACTGATAGTCATTACCTTTATATATGATTAATTAATTTTGAGCGCTTAACTATAAGCTTAGTATGTTAAGAAGTCTGTGTGTACCTTCTTTCTAAAGCATAGGGACACATATGCAAAAAGCATGTTACTAGCATCACAAATGTGGTTTTAAGATTTCAACAGCTCCATTACACAGACCGGTTCCTTAAGTTAATCCCTTATTTCCAGCTGCTTCCTCCTCATACAGGGCACCAATTGAAGGTGGACTCATGACTGACACAAGCATCAGTTGCTGATTATCTTAAAAACTTTTATAACTATTCCCTGTGAATTCCCACAGGCAGCATCATGCAGCCTTCTACCTCCTTCCTTCTGCATGACTGGCTAACTCCTTCCTGTCCTTTGTATGACCACCTAACCCTTTCTGTCTCTCACATGACTGCCTAACTCTTCCCCCTCACAGCATAGCCAACAGACTCCAATTGACTCTTAACCAGCTAACCCACTCTTTTATAAAACCCATCCTCATTGGACATAGCTGTGACCTATTAAGGGCAAGGCTGTTCCCACTCTTTGGTAATTAGCACAGCTGCAATTTATCAGGGGTGAGATTGCCTTCAGCACTATCTCTATTCTCTTACAATCCATCCTCTCACAATCCCTGTCAGATACTCCATCATCCTTTTTTACTGATGCTGTAAATTGAGGAGATGGAACATTCTGTTTCAAAATTATTTGCCAACAGTGAAATGCATGTTCTTTGCTTTCTGAAGCCAAGAGCACTCATGGACAAAATCCCCTGACCCTGTTTCTTTACTCCAAGCCTGAGTCTACCCCACTCTTCTCTCTTTACCGTGGCACTTCATTAATTTCTGCAGTCTTTGTGTATTAGTTTCAAGCTACTTACCTCACTGCCAGCTGAAGGGAAGGAAGTGTGCTCCTGTGCTTTATGAAAATAGTATGTCTGCAGTCAAAGCAGTACTTTTAGCTGGAAGAGACCTAAAAAGATGAAGTTTTAAGAGATTTATATCTGCTAATACCACTCAAATAGTTTTTTAATGGCAAAATGTGAGAGTTTAGTCTATCCAGGTAAATCTTACAATGCCATGAACAAATTAAAACTGATAAGTAAAAGTAGGCTATTAGTACTGCATCTAGAACTTCAGTAAAAGGACAGTTTGAATTGCACTTTGATCATATGATATTACATAAATAGATTTCCACTCAAAATTCTAGCATTAGACATTTATTGGGGTGTGAATCTGTATGTGAATTTCACATAAAGTTAAAATAAGAAAGCTTTTACATGCTGTACTGACTCATTAATTTTATAGGTATCCTCTATGCACAACTCAAAATGGCATACTGTATTTTAAAAATAAATAAATACCAGGTCTTCTGTTCATTTGAAGCTGACTTTTCAGCTTTTACCTCTAATATACATGGTGGTCTTTTTTAATCCAAGTAGCAAGAAGCTACGCTATGTGAAGCCATGATCTGAAATAAGCACTATACTTTGTTATATTTCTATTGGCACTGTTTAACACCATCTTTTGTTTCAGGTTTGTAACAGCGTGTTTAACAGCTGGGATCAATTTAAAAATCATTTGGTAATACACACTGGTGACAAACCCAACCACTGTACCTTATGTGATTTGTGGTTTATGCAAGGCAGTGAGCTGAGAAGGCATCTCAAAGATATGCACAGTATTTCAGAACGAATTGTGACAGAAGAGATTCTTCCAGTGGAAGCTATGGAAGCTGAACCAGTAACATCAATGACTATAATAGAGCAAGTGGAGCAAGTCCATGTCCTACCAGTAATTCAGGTACAAGTGGATCCTTCACAGGTAACTGTGGAACAGATGCACCAGGATCTCATACAGGATAATCAAGTGAAAGGCTCACAGATGGAGGAACTGCAAGAACAGGTGCAAATTAGTTATTTAGAAGTTGAACACATTCAGACTGAACAAGGTGCTGAAGTTCATGTGGAACAATTACATGTTGGGCATGTAAATCGAATACATATGGGAGAAGTACAGGCGGAACTTATAGATGAAACAGACCTTGAACAAGTAGAATATGAAAGTGTTGATCAAAGAGAAGCAGAAGAAAATGAAACTAGTCAAGTAGATGATGCAGATATGGAAGATCATGAACAGGCTGAAGACTTAAAAACTCAACAGTTAGTGGACATACAGAATAAAAAGGTGGATAACTAGGACAAATAACCACACTGTCAAGCTTTAAGAATGAAGTACCCAATTATTTTTGCTAGCTTTTACATTGGTTTTTGAACCAGTGGTCAGTATTCACCTTTCCAATATGCTGTCTTTAGGAAGCTGGACAAGTGGACCAAAGTTAGTTTTCTTCATGTACAACAACTTCACATATGCAAAAAATAACTTCACCATTCATGTAATGCCATGGAACAGAAACCACCACAGCTTTGTTAGGATTTTAATAATGAATAGTTTGTATCATTTACATCATCCCTGG
The DNA here is from genome assembly GCA_013397375.1 of Toxostoma redivivum. NCBI lineage: Eukaryota > Metazoa > Chordata > Aves > Passeriformes > Mimidae > Toxostoma > Toxostoma redivivum. The sequence goes on from VXBI01000681.1 coordinate 12,804, forward strand.
GTATATGTAAGAGTAACTTTGCCTCTTTTCCTCTTGCTGTAGAAGCAAATTCTTGGTATAGGTTTGCAGGGTGTCTGTGGCAGAAGAATCAGTAAAATCTGGTGGGTTCTAATGTAAGTGGATAATCAGGTACCTGTGAATTTTCTGGGCAGACTGTTTGCTGTTTCCTAACAGCAGTCCCTAACTTTCAGGCTGGGGAAAAAACATTGTTGCTGGAGGTCTCAGAGCACAAAAATATTGTGCCTTTTTGACAGGGGTGAAATTTCCACAAAGCTCCTAGAGAGAGCATTCAACCTAGTTCAATAAAAGGCAATGTGGATAATGTTATAGTGCTTTATATTTTTGCTTAAAATTTTCAGCTAGTGATTTGGGTTTTTTTTTCATTAAATTTAGGAGGGGATGAGGGAGGAAACAGATTCCATGTGGAGGCAGCAGGACACTCTAAAAGGGACACTTTAAATTAGGAAAAGCTCAGTAGAATCTGTGATAAACATGAGCTGGAAGAAAGCTACCAGCAGACTCTTCTTTTATAAATTGTAATTTTTGAAAAGGAATATTTTTAAACATATAGAGAAGGCTTGTCTATATAGTATCAGGTTCCTAACTTTTTAAAGTGAAATTCTGACACTTGACACAAAGAGGTTGTGCTAAAAGTAAAAGCCATAGGTATGAATGGTAAAATGTGAATTAAAAAGTAGGAGTGTAAATATTTTAATCAGTATTAGACGACAAAACAATAGCATCCATGAAATATTGCATTTGCTTAATCCAATGAATTTGGAACAACTGAGTGATTGTCAATTACAGTGCCAGATCCCAGTGGCAAGAATCAATATAATTTTAATAACTTTATAGTAATGACCTATTAATCTAAAGTTTGTTTAGAAAATACTTGTCTGGCTCTATGTTTAAGGATGCTAAGAACTTCCAATTCTCAATTATTGCCTTGAGATTAGAGGTGCCTTCTGAAAAACTTTGTTTTCAAAGCCCTAAGTAAAGGGAAGAATTTTTGCAAGGATGTTCCCTAACGCTCTTGGTATTCCTGTAGATCTTGCTTAAAATCAGGCTTTTCTATTCAGTCTTCCCCAAATGCAAAATTATTTCTTGAGATTTGTGCTTTTATTTAGTATCATTCAAAATGTTTCTTGTGTTTCATCGTAGCTAGCCTTGGAGAAACTGTTGCAAAACAAACATGAATCTCAATTAAAATTTCAAGCAATTTAATTAACGTAACTAACATTATTTTTTGTGATGTTTTGTATTTTCTGAGATGCAAATAATATGGGATGAGATTATGTGCAGAGGAAAGAATGTGGCCTGATATTAATAATGAAAGTAAAAGAGCTATTGGATTTATACCTGGCTTCTGATAAGAAGCCTGTCTTTTGATAACATGGAGGGGGTGTAACTTGCTTAGCTGCATAACTAAATTTTTAGGCATTTATGCATATAGACACCAGATCTGTATCAGTGGAATTAAAGGAACAATCTCATTGTGTCTAATTAATGAAACTAACTTAGGCAATTTAAGTCCAATGTAAATTGAGCAGTTAGGTGATACTGATAGCAGGTCTATAATTTGGTAAGCACAGTTGGGCTATTTTTTTTTTTTTCTGTTTGATCTCCTCTTTTTAACAGCAGCTTGTAAATTTGGTAGGAGAGAAACGATGCTTTGTTGTTGTGCCCAGTGCTGCCTCTACAGACTTCTATTGAGCCTGAATGGGAATGCAGTGGGGGCATGACCAATCCTCTCCTCACCCCGAGGGACAGGGTGAAAGGCTTTCCTGAAGTAATAACTCCACTCAAAAGTGTTTCCCTTTGCAACTCCCTCCTCCCTAGAATTTCCTTCCCAAATTGCTTCTACCAGTGGAGTCCCCCATGCTTCCTTACTGCAACTGCAACTGTGGGAGGGATGACTGACTTGGAGAGTCAAGTTCTGGTTGCCCTCTGTAACAGCCACCTTGCCATCCTCTTTCTGCCACAAATGTCTGTATAGACATACAGACCTCTCCAAACTATATACCTATGCACCATTGGAGGAGTTCTTCCCTTTAAATAAGTATATACTCCTGGTCCCCAGAGTGCCCTGTGTTATGCTGGTACTGGTCTGTAGCTTGCAATGAGGCAGCATGCAGCTGCACTTATTGCCTAATGCCTGCAGTGGGCCGTGTCACATGAGGTGAATGCTTGAATTTATGCTGAATGAAACTAATTGGCTAAAGCACTGGGGTCTAGGCAGTGAGAAATGGAAAAGTTGGAATGAACAAAAACCTGTGAGGTGTATCTGGATACAAAATAAAAAGTAAACATTAAATTGAGACTTGTGGATTTATATACAATACTCATGAGAGGCCACAAGCTACTTCTGAAAGAAGGGCAGGGAGAGGAAAGGGAGTTGATCAATAGTTTGAGATCTGCTAAGTTATTCACACAATATAAGAAAGTATTAGCTGCTTTTTTGGAAAACAGTTGCAAAAGCATGTTTCATCTGCAGGCTTATTAGGATGGAATTGGATGTCAGTCCTGTGTGTGATGGTCACTAGAGGAGGATCATGCAGCTTTTGCTGTTTCATGGTTGCAGTGGAATTTATAATTAGCTAATGGTGCAGAATATGGTAGTCATACAAATTCTGTAATTCAGTATTATTTCAAATGAGGAAACATTTAAATAGGTGTTTAATTTGGTTGCTTACTTTTAAGGACTGAAGTATCTGTCCTATAAGGACTATTGTGAAAATGTAACATGCAGTTAGAATTTTTTTTTTGTTATTTCTAACAACTTTCTTCTTAAGCTGTAGTGTTTGCTTCTAGAAAATAATTTTAAAATTAAAACAACCTGTTTACAATGAAAATACAAATAATTTGTAGCTTGTTAAACACTTGGCAGGTACAACAGAAGCTAGAGCTCACTAGGTCAGATCTTGTAAAGCTTCAGCCATGGCTGGACCTAACTGTGGGAGCATGCCTGTGTTTGCATCCTGGCCACAGCTTTGCATGCAGTGTGAGTAATGCTCTCACAGCTCCCTCATACTTTTTCCCTAACTGGAACCTTGACATCTATAGATGTCTCTGCTGGGACTTGTCTTTCCAATTCCTTTGAGAGCTTGGTGGCCTGTTGAGGAAATAATTTGTACCATTAAAAGATCTGAAAATAGAAAGGGTGGTTCAGCATGTAGATCCTAGGGTGAGGGTCTCTGACATGGGGGTACAAGGACCTGGAGAGTGTAAGTGGTGTGCAGGGGGCTGTGCCTGGCAGGTGATAGCCAGTCGTGGGATTGCAGCCCAGCTGTCCAAGGTTTTGTAACAAAGATGGCTACAGTGGCTGGCTAGCCTGGACTGCAAGCCCTCTCAGCCGGAGTGTTGGGAGTTGGGCAAGCAGGGGATGTGGTGAGGCAGAGAGGTCCATCCCCATCTCATGAGGAGAAGAGTGATAGCCAGTGATTGGCAGGGGCTTCAGCGGTGCTGAGGCACACAATCCCAGGCAGGCCTCCTCTGCCCAGAGTTAGCCTGCTGAAAGGTTGAAAGGGGCAGTGAGGCACTGCAAAGCTGAGGCTGGAGGCAATGGGGAGGGAGCCAGTTTTCAGGTACAGCAGTGGAACCATGGCACCAGTGATGGCCGGCTATGTCCCCTGCTCGGGTGGAGATCTGGCCCCTGGAGGTGGCACTGCCTCAGCCAAGCATCCCAGGCTGATCCCCGTCAGATTCTGCTAATTGATTTTTGTGGGAAAAAGAGGCTGAGCCACTGCACATTACCAGCTTGCTGTGAACATGCATGGACTCCCCACACCCGTATGTGCTGTTTTGTAATTCTGGTGCTCTTCCAGCACAACTGGGTCTTAAAGCTTTTGCCAAGGTGTTATGGGTTGACCCTGGCTGAACAGGTGCCCACCAAGCCACTCTATCACTCCACTCCTCAAGTGGACATGGGAGAGAAAATAAAATGAAAGACTGTGGTGGATTTAGTGCTGGCCAAATCACCAGTGCACCCACTAGAATTATTTACTCATTTCCTGCTATGAGATAGGATTAGGAGAAGAGCAAAGCAGGCTCAAACTTTAAAGGGTATAAAGAAAAAATTTATTAACAGAAACTAAAAGAAAAAAAAAATAAGAATCAGAATGAAACCTTCAGAACACGTCTCCTCCCCCCTACACCCTCTTTTCTTTCCCACTGACAATGTACAGAGACAAATCAGTCAGTTTACCATCTCTAAAAGTCTTTCTCCAGTTCACTTAAGGAGCGGATTCTTTCTTCAATATACGGAGACTTCTCCACAAGAAAACAGTTCTCTCATGGCTTTTAATTTTCACAAATAGAAGCCACCCGGAAATCTGCAGTCATGAAGTTCCTCCCATTTCTACAGCCTTCCCACAGCTGTGTTTATGGGCCATGTCAATCAAACCTATAGGGTACTATTTTAAGGATGAGCTGTTCAAAAGCACAGGTTCTCTTCATCTATCTCTAAGATCATCTTCATCTCTGGGAACAGAGGTCTTCTTCTTCTTTCCCTGGGGGCTAAGGGTCTTCATCACTCTTGTCTCTCTGATCAAACTTCTCATGGGGTCACAGCTACTTCAACATCTGCTTGTTCAGCATGGATGCCTTTGCTCATGACTACAATTTGAATGCTCCCTCCCTCCATGCTTTTCCATGAGTTACAGGGAAAAAGAGTCTGATGTATCAATCATATCTTCACCATAGCCTTACAAGAGAATTTCAGACCAAGCTAGGGCATCTCCTCATCCCCTCCCATCTGGGACCTGACTCCTTCCTTACTGATCTCGATGCCTTCATGTTGTTTCTCTATGTATCTTCACTCTGTCCTTTCACTCGAGAGATGATGGAAGGTCTGTAGGTCTCATCNACTTCTCCACAAGAAAACAGTTCTCTCATGGCTTTTAATTTTCACAAATAGAAGCCACCCGGAAATCTGCAGTCATGAAGTTCCTCCCATTTCTACAGCCTTCCCACAGCTGTGTTTATGGGCCATGTCAATCAAACCTATAGGGTACTATTTTAAGGATGAGCTGTTCAAAAGCACAGGTTCTCTTCATCTATCTCTAAGATCATCTTCATCTCTGGGAACAGAGGTCTTCTTCTTCTTTCCCTGGGGGCTAAGGGTCTTCATCACTCTTGTCTCTCTGATCAAACTTCTCATGGGGTCACAGCTACTTCAACATCTGCTTGTTCAGCATGGATGCCTTTGCTCATGACTACAATTTGAATGCTCCCTCCCTCCATGCTTTTCCATGAGTTACAGGGAAAAAGAGTCTGATGTATCAATCATATCTTCACCATAGCCTTACAAGAGAATTTCAGACCAAGCTAGGGCATCTCCTCATCCCCTCCCATCTGGGACCTGACTCCTTCCTTACTGATCTCGATGCCTTCATGTTGTTTCTCTATGTATCTTCACTCTGTCCTTTCACTCGAGAGATGATGGAAGGTCTGTAGGTCTCATCTGTGCACTGAAAGAGTTAATATCTTGCCCGGGCAACGGCTGGAGCAGTCACGGTGGAGTATTCCAGGCTGTGCTGGGGGGCTGGGCCAGGATAGCAGGGGCCCGGCCAGAACGGGGGTGGCCGCTCTGGCTGTATAGCTATTTTCCAGCTCTTGCTGTGTTCAATTCCAGACGCGGACTGAATGGCTTCTTCTGCCCCTGCCCAGCAGCCGTTGGGGGCCGGCCCAGCCCCTGCTGGACCGTGCAGGTCACGGCGGAGGGGGCCTGGCCCATAGCCGCTCCTGCGGCCCGGCAGACCCCGGCTCAGCCCAGGCCAGCAGCGGGGCGGGGGTCAATATGGGCAAGATGTTAGCAGTCGCGCTGGGGGAGGGGGACCCAGCTCGGCCAGCGCTGCATCAGAGCAGGGCCCTGCCGGGACGGGGCCCACCTGCCCACGCGGAGGGGCCAGGCTGGGCCAGCCTGTTACCCGTACTCAGGCAGAAGTAAAAGAGAGATTCCCGGGCTTTTTTCGTCTTAAAATGTGAATCTCACAGAGGCGTGTCCATCTCTTTCATTGGCTTATTAGCATGCCTATTTTCAAAGCCAGCCAGCAATTGGTTTTGCCAGGCATTAAGGAAGCTCTTAGCAGCTTCTCTGAGAACATCACTTCCTTGGCTGGGCTCACTCCCTCCTCACCAAAACTCAATTAATACAAAACCAGCACAAAGACTCATAGGTGAAGATAAGGACGGGGAGATCACTCACCAAATACTGTCATGGGCAAAACAGCTCAACTTGGGGAAAGTACCTTATTATCAATCAAATCAAAGTAGGATAGCAAGAAAATAAATAAATCTTAAAACACCTTCCCCCAACCCCTCCTTTCTTTCTGGGCCTAATCTTACACCCAAATTCTTTACCTCCTCCCCCTCATCAGTGCAAGGGGACAGGGAATGGGGCTGTGGTCAGCGCACACTTTTTCTCTGCCGCTCCTTCTTCCTCAGGGGAGGACTCTTCCCCTACTCCAATGTGGGTCCCTTTCCATGAGGTCAGTCCTTCAGGCACAGTGTGCTCTGGCATGGGCTCCTTCAGGGGCTGCAGGGGCACAGCTGCCTCACCACGAGCTGCAGGGGAATCTCAGCTCTGGCACCTGGAGTACCTCCTGCCCCTCCCTCTGCACTGACCTGGGTGTCTGCAGAGTTTTTCCTCTCACGTATTCTCACCCTGCTCTCCCAGCTGCTGTTTTCACAGTTTTTCTTCTCTTCTTAAATATGTTATCCCATAGGAACTGCCCCTAGAGAACTTTTAATATTTTCAGTAGTATTTGTTGCTGCTGTTTAAATTTGTATGTTAATTTTCTTAGAGAAAGTATACTGGCTAAAGCGATTTTTTTCTTCGTAAAGTTACTGGCATAAGATCCCACATTTTTCTAATGCTGACTTTTCTTTAACATATTTTAAACAATTTAAAGTGTTTCCAATTGTTGCCTTCAGGTGGAGGTCTAATTCTGCATATCCTTTGCTGGGACTGTAATCTGATTCATGAAAATGCTCTCATATCCTGGTGCTTTGCTCTGAAAAAGGAGCAGAGAAATCCACTGGCTTTCAGGGCCCATGCTGCAAGAATGGTGCTTCATGGGCAGACTTGCCTAGGGGGCGCACAAATGAACTACACAGAGGTGAGGGGAGAAGAGGGGATTTTGCTGTTAAAATTGAATAAACAAGAGACAGTGCCAATGTGTTTTTAAATTGTTATTTGCATGCAGATTATTTGGAAGACGTATTTTTTCTGACACACTCTTCTTATGCTAGGCCTAATTGGAGCCTGAAGCCAAAACATTTTCAGTCTAAGAAATCCCATACTGTATTTAACATAATAAGCATATGACTAATTCCATGGAAGAAACCAGAACATGCTTCTGTGTTTTCTGGATTGGGGTATTATTCCTTATATTGTGTACTGTTCTTATAGCTTTAGAGTGGCTGGCACAGTTATTGATAAACAGAATAGCATGTGTCACGAGAAATTTGTAGTTTCAGGGCTTTCTCTCTTCAGGATGTAGACTGATGTTTCAGCTGATTCACACCAAATAGATTTGTTGAAGTCATGGGTATACATATATGTTAGAGCATGTTTAGATTGCCCCCCTCCACAGTTAAGGAGGGAAATACAATAAACTAGAAATTGGTACTCATTTTCAGTGAGAGAATGGTGTTTGTGCATGTGCATGTAAAACCAACCAGAATTAAAAAGAATTGTTCTATCAAAGAGTCTTAAACCATATATATAGCCATGTCTTCATTCCCTGTTTCATCTCTTTTACTAACATGACCACAGGGAAACATTTTTCCCTACTTTTTTTCTTCTTATGAATTTTTTAAACTATTTTTGGCAGTAATTAAAAAAAAATATATTCTCAGATCTAAAGCAGTTTCGGGGGCTGAGCAACCCCATTGGTGTAAATGGCAGGGAATAATTTTGTTGAGTTTATTTTTCCTGACCACTTAAGTATTATCACCCATCTTCTAGTGCCTTTAATTTGACTTATGCTTCTTTTCTAAATAGTATCTTATCCCACAAATAGATGCAAGGACTTGAAAATTTTAGTTCTAGACAGTTGATCTGTTTGGGAATCAGAAACTAAAGCCTTATGGAGAAGGACTTGGGGATTCTTGTGGATGAAAAGCTGAACATGAGCCAATAGTGTGCACCCGCAGCCCAGAAGGCCAACCGCATCCTGAGCTGCATCAAAAGAGGTGTGGCAAGCAGGTTGAGGGAGAGGATTCTTCCCCTCTACTCTGCCCTTGTGAATCACAGAATCATAGAATGGTTTGGGTTGGAAAACACATTAAGGATCATCTCGTTCTAAGCCCCCTGCCATGGGCAGGCACACCTTGCACTAGACCAGGTTGCTCCAAGCAGGCCCCATCCAACCTGGCCTTGAACACTTCCAGGGATGGGGCAGCCGCAGCTTCTCTGGTCAACCTGTGCAAGTGCCTCATTACCCTCACAGGGAAGAATTTCTTCCTAACAGCTAATCTAAACCTGTTATACTTCACCTTAAGGCCATTCTCCCCCGTGTCCTATCACTCCATGCCCTTGTCAAAAGTCCCTCTCCAGCCTTCTTGTAAGCTCCCTTTAGGTACTGGAAGGTTGCTCTAAGGTCTCCCTGGAGCCTTCATTTCTCCAAGCTGAACAACCTCAAACTCTCTCAGCCTGTCTTCATAGGAGAGGTGTTTCAGCCCTGTATCTTCATGGTTTCCTCTGGACCTACTCCAGCAAGTCCACATCCTTCTTTATGCTGGGGGGCCCCAGAGCTGGATGCAGTACTCCAGGTGAGGTCTCACGAGAGCATAGAAGAAGGGCAGAATCACCTCCCTCGACCTGCTGGTCACACTTTTTCTTATCAAACCCAGGACAGGGTTGGCTTTCTGGGCTTCAAGCACACATTGCTGGGTCATGTCATGCTTCTGATCTACCAACATCCTGAAGTCCTTTTCCTTGGGGCTACTCTCAACCCATTTTCTGCCCAGCCTGTACTTGTGCTTGGGATTGCCCCAACCCAGGTGTAGTATCTTGCACTTGGTCTTATTGAACTTCATGAGGTTCACACTGTCCCATCTCTCAAGCCTGTCCAGGTCCCTCTGGATGGCATCCCTTCCCTCCAGCATGTCAACTGCAGCACACAGCTCAGTGTCATTGGCAAACTTGCTGAGTGTGCCCTCAGTCCCACTGTCCATGTTGCTGACAAAGATGTCAAACAGTGCCAGTCCCAATACTGACCCCTGAGGGACACCATTCATCACTGGTCTCCACTTGGACATTGAGCTATGGACTGCAACTCTTTGAGTGTTACCATCCATCCAATTCCTTATCCACTGAGTGGTCCATATGTTAAATCCATTTCTCTCCAGTTTACAGACAAGGATATCATGTGGGACAGTGTCAAATGCTTTGCACATTTCCAGACATCAGTCACCTTTCCTTCATCCACCACTGCAGTAACCCCATCATAGAAGGCCACCATATTTGTCAGGCATGATTTGCCCTTAGTGAAGCTATGTTGACTATCAACAATAACCTCATTATTTTCCATGTGCCTTAGCATAGTTTCCAGGAGGATCTGCTCCACAATCTTGCCAGGCACTGAGATAAATTACTGGTCTGTAGTTCTCTGGGTCTTCCTTATATTCCCTTTTTCCAGCAAGTGGGAACTAGACCAGAGTGCCATGATTTCCCAAATATGATGGATAGTGTCTTAGCCACTTTCTGCACAAGTTCCCTCAGGACCTGTGGATGCATCTAATCAGGTCCCATGGACTTTTCAGGTTCCTTAGATGGTCTAAAATCTGATCTTCTATAATGGGTGGTTCTTCGTTCTCCCAGTCCCTGCTTTCACTGTCTGCAACTCAGGCGATGTGGCTGGAGCACTTGCTGATGAAATCTGAGGCAAAAAAAGTCCTTTGGGGCAATTTACAGGTATTTCCCTCCTGCTTCCTAAAGTGTTGGTGTTTCCTGGTTCTCTGACACTCAGAAGTACATCCCATTCCCCCGCTGAATCTAGTTTAAAGCTCTGTTAATAAGTCCCGACAGCTTGCTTCCAGAACACTCTTTCCCCACCTGGTCATGTGTGCCCCGTCAGGTGTCAATATGTCCTGTCCTTTAAAGGTGCATCCAAGATCATAGAACCCAGAACTTTGAACATGACACCTGCCACACAGCCAGTCATTCACCTAATCCATTTATATCCTTCTTCCTGGGTCCCAGTCTCCAACTAGAAGGATACCATGCAAATAGCTACAATAAGAACATTTCTCTACAGTCAGCTATTTCACTTAATACAAAATAGATGGGTTCCATTGACCCTTCATGGAAGAGATCAGTTTGTGTCGTATTATTTGAGGATTAACCTCTTAATCCCTGTAGAACTTCTCATTTCATTCCATGTAATTGCATACAACTGCTGGTAGACATTTGGAAAACAATCATGTACCTATAGAAGCTTTTCTTCTTGTCCTTGATGTCCATAGCCAGGTTTAATTCTCTCAGGGCTTTGGCTCTCCTGACCTGATCCCTGGCTGCTCAGACAATCTCTCCCTTTTCCTCCCAGGCTACCTGTCCCTGCTTCCACCCTCCGTAGGCTTCCTTTTTGTGTTTGAGTTTGTCCAGGATCTCCTTGTTCATCCATGCATCTTATGACATTTTTGCCTGATTTCCTCTTTATTGAGATGCATCACTCCTAAGCTTGGAAGAAGTGATCCTTGAATATTAACCAGATTTCTTGAGCCCCTTTTCCCTCTAGGACTTTATCCCATGTCAGTCTACCAAGCAGACCCCTGAAGAGACCAAAGTCTGCTCTCCTGAAGTCCAGAGCAGTGAGCTTCCTGTGCACCCTCCTCACTGCCCCAAGGATCTCGAACTCCACCATTTCATGGTCACTGCAGCCAAGGCTGCCCTTGAGCTTCACATTCCCCACCAGCCCATCTTTGTTGGCGAGAACAAGGTCCAGAATAGCACTTCTCATTGGCTCCTCTATCACTTGGAGGAGGAAGTTGTCACCAACACATTCCAGGAACCTCCTGGATTCCTTATGCCACACTGTATTGTCCCTTCAGCAGATGTCAGGGTGGTTGAAGTCCCCCATGAGGACCAGGACTTGTGAACATGAGGCTGCTCCTGTCTGTCATTACAGGGTCTCATCCACTTGGTCTTCCTGGTCAGGTTGTCTGTAGCAGACCCCCACTATAACATCCCCTGTCCCTGCCCTCCCTTTAATCCTGACCCATAAGCTCTCAGTAAGCCACTCATCCATCCCCAGTGCCATGGTTTAACCCCAGCTGGCAGAACTCCATGAACTCCAGCTGGTCACTGGCACAGAAGGAGACACCCCCTCAGCCTCTGACTTTCCCTATAAAGCAGGTAAATGAAATTTTTTTCCTTTTCTTTTTTAACTTTCTGTACCTTATTATGGTTATACATATTAAATAATACTACAAGCAGGCAGTAGTGGAACTTAAAGCACTGTCTAGCTTCCTGATTTTTTTCTTGAAGCATAAAATCAGAGATGCTTGTGGTTGGTTTACCTTGGCTGGATGCCAGTTGTTCACCAAGCTGCTCTATCACTCCCCTCCCCAGCAGGACAAGGAGGGAAGAAAGTAGGATGGAAAAAACCTCATGGGTCAAGATAAAGGGAGTTGAATAAAGCAAAAGCAAAGATCATGCACATGCAAGCAAAGAAAAGAACAGATGTTATTCTCTCCTTCCCATCAGCAACTGATGTTTGTCCACTTCCCAGGAAACAAGGGTTCAGCATGTGTAGTGGCTCGGGGCAGCTGGACTTAGATTCTAAATGATGGCAAATTAAACACTAAGAAACAGAAACACAGAGCCAATGTGGCACTACTATTCTGGTCACGTTCAATAAGAACTACCACAATTATGGATTCACAAATAGTGAGAGACACTATAAGTCTAGTCGTACCCAATGAACTCTCATAGCCAGACTAGAAGTTCAATTGCATTCAATAAGCCAGATCCAAAATAGTGTTGTTTACTGAGCAACAGAGATGCAGGTTCTTACTGGATTTCCAGTGATAAATACACTGTCTGCAGAAGCACATGTGAACACCTATAAAATATGAATAATACAGCTGGCAAGGTGTCCTGGTTTGAGAGAAAGGTGTCTGCTAGGGAAAGCAGGGCCCTCCCTTGAAATGGAGAAAATAAATCCTCTCCCTCTGAACTAGTATAATTTTGAAATTAAGGGGCTCTCAGGCAAAGATATGGGGATAGGAATAACAGTTCTTTACTAGTATATATAACAAGGCAAACAACTATGGGATTAACAACAAACAGAACAGTAACCCAGTTCCAGTCCTCTCAGCTGCAGGCACTTTTCCCTTTGGTGCAGTTATCGTCACAGCTGGTTGTGAGCACTGGCAGGCTCCTGATGGGCAGGTGCGATGATTTCTGCGCAGCTGCAGGGGCGCTGGGGTGATGGCAGCTGTGTCCCAGATAGGAAGGGATAGAGGAGAGGCGGGACGCTCTGAAACAGCAAGCTGAAAGCGGGAGGGCGTCCTAGCAGGGCAGGGGTGCGGGGTCCAACAGCAGAGAGGCACTCTCAGCGTTGGGATGACGATGGCAGCGTTAGCAGCGACCTTCCTCCTCCGAAGCCAAG
>VXBI01000682.1:0-22896 GCA_013397375.1 Toxostoma redivivum
AATTATTCAACCCCCAACAGGATTTCTTAATAAAATTTTGTCAGCATTTGGTTTTATTATTTAACTGTACATATTATGTAAAATTTCTTCTTATTCTTCATAAGTACATTGAAGTATGTTTGGTTCCAATTAGGAGAAGGGCTTTATTCTTTCAAAAGAAAAATTCTCCTTTATTTTTTGAGTATTTTTTTTAAAATGCAGTCAAGGTGTCATTTGTCATTCAGAAATTAACCAGAGTAACCTAAGCTATTTCAGTAAAACAATCTTCCTGCAGACATATGACTTTAGCTACATCCTTACATATGAGATTATTTTAAAAGACAGTGGGGAGTAAGATAAAACCTTAATATTTTAAAATTTGACAATGCAACAGTTTATGAAAATCCAGTGACTCCGTGTGTGCTGTTTTATGAGACTGTATTACATAAACACTAGAACTATAATATCTCTTCTGCTTTCATTTTTTCCCCTTTGGTTTCTCTATACCTGTATTCCGTTAGGTACAAAAAGATAAAAGCATGTTACCTCAATTTTCACAATGAAAATGTAAAATTAAGGAAAGGTTTTAGTTACTCTCAGTTTTCTTTCTGGAGGTTCCAGGCATCTGCTAATCATTATTAAAACAAGACCCCAGGGTAGTATGTACTAGTTCATTTACAAGAGTCTCCAGTATTTCATTAGACTCCTATGTTTAATAAGGATGCTAGGTTGAAGGAATTGAGCCATTTTTTTCTGTAATGTTAGTAACTGTGTGTTCTATACAGGATCATTTAAATTGTCTGGTCAAACGCAAATATGGGGTCATACATTCTAGTGAGAAAAGTCCTAACACATATTAGGCAGTCACACGCCTAACCATGTATTACCATTAATGGGTATTTTCAGTGGGCTTTTGTTTTGTGTATGTTGTAGATCTCTAGAGTTGAGCAATTGGTTTCTAAATCCAGTAAAAGCAACATTTGAAACAAGAAAATAAAATGTTTGTGAGAAAGTTAGTAAATAAATCCAAATTTTTTCTGCCTTTATTTTCAAATTCCAAAGCCTTTGACTTAATGCGTTGTACATTTTCTGTTTCCAAGAAGACAAAGAGAAGTAAATTAGTTCTGTCTGGCTCATGCAAAATCCAGCAGAAGACAACATCCAAGTAGCACATTCTGTTTAGAGTTGGGAGCTCATAACACTGATATCCTCTTGAAACTGAAGCTGCAGAGGTGAGAAAATTTGACTTTTTATCTATGTTGTCTCCAGTAGAGGAGTGCACTATTAGGGTTGTGCAGGAGTGCAGTAGAATTCAATGATTAAGTTCCTGAGGCAGATGTACAGTTGTAAAGAAAAAGCATGATGCTTCTGTAGAGCAAGGGGAAAAAAAAAAACTGTACCAAAATGCCTCAAAAAATTTTGTTCTTACTCATCCTTTCTATCATGATGTATTTTCCTTTAAAACATAATGCTTCATCTGCATTGTAAAAATTTTGCTTCCTGTGCTAAGTGCTTTAAGAAGCAGATGGCACTGGCAATGATAGCTAATGTTAATTTGGTAATTGTCTCTATTATGAGACCTTGACCTCAGCTTAAGCTTGCCAAGTTTTAAGCATTTTGGGCAGAATTTTCCTGCTCATTGCATACCTTTGTTTAAAGGGCATAAAAGAACAGCCAAACTCCATGTGGTTATGCCATTTCAGACATTAGTTTACTAAAAACTTCGGCATTTGCTAGAATTCAAGCTATTGAGTATAGAAGACCTGTCCTTTGAGATTATCAAACTATTGTCTGTATTTAACAGAAGCATAATTTTCTGAAATTGCTGCTCAGATATCTCATAAAAACTTATTAGAGAATTACTACTAGATGCTTTTACAATGCTGATTGTCGTGAGCATGCCAAATTTTCACAGAACTGTCATGGGCTGAGTGAAGTAAGCATTTTCTGTTCAGGAGATGAGCAAGGCCTTTTCTGTAATTTCCCCTGTAGGTTGCCAGGAGATGCTGTGCAGTATAATACTGAGAGCAGGGAAGCTTAAATAGGAATTTGATCAGCATTGCGTTGTCTGTAACTCTTGTGCAGGGGACTGGCTGCCGTGCTGAAACTTAGGTACTTGCTGGGTGGAACAAGGAAAGACAGAATTTGGGTGACTAAGAGGAGGTATTATCAAAAACATTGAGATCACCCGGCAGAGACAATTAGGTTAGCAATCAGATAGGCACAGGAGACAGAAGGAAATCACAATGAGAGTAGCTGCAAACAAAAGTACAGAAGTTAACCTACTGTTGAAGCACACTGTTGTGTCTGTTCAGAATATGGATTTAAGCTTAAGGTTTTGGATGTTGTTGTTGTTGTTGTCATTGTTGTTCTCAAATAATGCAGTCTATCAGCAAAATGAACCAGCTTCTTCTGTATCACAGAATCAAAGAATCAAAGAATGATAGTATCATAGAATGGCTTAGCTTGGAAGGGGCCTTAGAGATCATCTAGTTCTAGCTGCCCTGCCATGGGCAAGGACACCTTCCACTAGACCAGGTTTTCCAAGATCCCGCCCAACAGGGCCTTGAACATTTCCAAGGAGGGGACACCCAAAACTTCTCTCAACAGCCTGTTCTAGTGCCTCACCACCATCACAGCAAAGAATTCTCTAATATCTGATCTAAACCTACCCTCTTTCAGTTTGAAGCCGCTCTCCTTTGTCCTCTCACTAGATGCTCTTGTAAAAAGTCCCTTTCCATCTTTCTTGTGACCTCCCTTCAGGTAGTAGAAGGCTGGAACTGAGGCACTCTTAAATCTTTTCTTCAGGCTAAAGTCTGGACAATTCCAGTTCTCTCTGACTTTTGTCATACAAGAGGAGCTCCATTCCTCTGATCACCTTGGTGTCCCTCCTCTGGACTCTCTCCAGCAGCTCCATGTCCTTCCTGTGCTGGGACCCCAGAGCTGGAGGCAGCTCTGCAGGTGGGGTCTCACCAGAGTGGGGCACAGGGGCAGAATCTCCTCCCTCCCTTCTGCCCACAGGGCTCTGGATGCAGCCCAGGACACTCTTGGCTGTCTGGGCTGGGAGTGCCCATGGCTGGCTCATGTCCAGCTCTCACCCCCAGCACCCCCAAGTCCTTCTGGGCAGGGCTGCTCTCGATCTGTTCATCCCCAGCCTGGGCTGGCACCAGGGATTGCCCTGACCCAGGTGCAGCACCAGCACCTGGCCTTATTAAACCTCAGGAGATTCCCAGGGGCCACTTCTCAAGCTTGTTCAGGGCCCTCTGGGTGGCATCCTGTCCTTCAGGAATGTCAACTGCACCACTCAGCTTGGTGTCATCTGAAACTTGCTGAGGGTGCACTTGACTCCTTCATCTGTGTCATTGCTGAAGATCTTTAATAACATTGGTGCCACTGGACTCCTGAAGGACAGTGCAGAAAAAGTAGGGCAATTTATCAAGAGTAGCCTATCACCCTGGTGTTTGGGGTAAAGGAATGGACAGTACTGGGACAGTGATGAACAGAGCTGTTTGGTGGCCTATGGTCCAAAATGGAATAGGACACTCATCTGACATTCAGGGAAATTTTGTGTTACGACGTTAGAAAAGTCTCTCTGTTCTCAAACACACACACACACAGACACACACACACACACACACACACACACACACCCTCACCCTTCCTAGTATTTACTACTTCATAGTTGCAGCTTTGGATTGTTCAGAAGATGAAGTTTCCTTGTGTGATAATGTCTTGTCATAAGAATATAAATTGGATGGCTCATGAACCTGAATTGCCCACAGCTTAATAGCTACAAAATGGGCAGACAGAACAGAAGCAGCATGGCAATGCACTGTTGGCAGTGTTTGGACAGTTAACATGGCAGGCAGTAGACTTACTTGGGTGAGTGGCCCAAGGATTAGGTGACAGTCCTGGAGGTTCAGCAAACTGGGACTTCGTAGGCAGTGCACTTTCAAAAAACAAAAATGCAAACAAAATAAGGAAAGAAAATTATGAGTAAAAATGAACTTTTCAAAAGACAAGAACCTCCAGAATGTAATGTGGCAAGCAATGTCTACATCTTGTTTACTCATTTTTTACTTCTTTTAACAGATAAATGAAGTTAATTGTATTATCCAATAGCTATTTAGCACATTTATTGCATGCTAGGGTTTATATTTAAATACTAGGATTTATATAACTCCTGAATTCAATTGGGAAATCTTAGCAGAATTAACCCTGTTTTGTTGAGATACTGAAGTCCAGAAAAATGTGGTACTGAGTCCTTGTCAAAGAGACAGCAAGATACAACACACATAAAAGAAAATTCTCCTATACAGCCAGGAAGTAAAGAAAAGGAATGGAAAGAAATGAGGAAGGAGAGGGAAAGAAAATGAGATAAAATTGTGTATTTATGTGATGTACATTAGTACATTTCCTACTTACATGTAGATAATATAGGGAGGGAACAGTGTGAGGGAACAGTTATAACTCATTCTATACCTTCCCTCTGATAATCCATTTCCTGTGAAAAACAGGCTCTCAGAAACAGAACATTTCTTTGACCATCTCATACATTTAAAGTTGACAATGTAGCAAGCTATAGCAGAAGTACTCTGTACAACTGAAAAACTGGAATATTTTCATATTCTTCCTCCTGGTTTGTATATGATGAAACTATATCAAATACATAGATTTGTGTGTGTATAAATGTATACATGCTTTCAACATTATTTTTTTGCCCTAACACCACTATAAATTATAATTTATTTCCTCCTCAAAAATAAGACCATCAAGACCTGACATTTTATTCTAACATAGAATTTCATTATGAACCTGGCTTTCTCCCTTTTTTCTTAGTTTCACAGCATTCCACTGACAACAAAAGAGGTATAATAGTTTAAATGACAGAGGTGAGTAGATAATCACAAAATAGTGTGCCTAAAATCCTTACAATACAGATGATTTAGAGTATAGCCGTTTTACCAACAATTGGAGTATAGACTGCATTAGGAATGTATTTATCAGAGTGAAAGATGATAGTTCAGGTGGCCTGTGTTCATAATGGATAATAATATACTCGTACATATGGCCAAAATTTGAAAGAGAACTTTTTTGGTTCCCTGGTGAGATGGCAGAAAATTAATAAACTGATGTATGATGTAATATGAAAAGGAATTAAGCATTAAAGAGAATCAAGTAAGTCTTGTGGTCAAGAACATCAGCTATTCTAACAAAGAATCTGCTATTACAAATCCTGACTCATTCATTAAATGGACCTCCTCATCTTGCTGAAATCAAATATGCTAAATATCTGCTAAATCCGATAGGTTTTCAACCTACCACAAAAGTGAGAAATGTAGCTTTTTTGTTTGATTGTTATTTAAATACTAGTTTCCCCATTATTCAGAATTAAACTTCACTGCTATACCCAGTGAACACATCCTTATTCTAACTGATGATCTCAGTTGTTATAACCAATTTGTGGGACCCTGAAGATGGATCTAGTAGTGATCACTGTACCAGAACGAGTACTAATGCAGGAGAACCTTCACTGTAATACTCCTGTGGACTTCATGCAAAGACAGAGATACTTCTCAAGGACTGCTCAGATCCAAGCTGGTAATTGAATAGCACAGCTCCTAGTTATGCCTGTGAAATACTGAGAATATTTCTCTATCGTTGTAATAATTTTTTAGGTGACAGTTCCCTTGACTGGAGAACAATTTGGGAAACTAGTGAGTACGGGACAAAGAGAGCTGTGGCCTTTTCACTTACTTAATGGATTCATGCCATATGAAACTAATTGACACAGAGCTGTGTCAAAGAAAATACAGACTCTCCANGATTATATAACATGTATTTTTAATACAGAAGAGAGGAGTAACTCCTGGAATAACAAATGCACTGATGACACTGGTACTTATGTGGGACTCAGTGAATCAGTTCTTATTACAGTTAACTGAAAGTAGGAGCATGGATTCATGTTTTTTATTTCTCGTGTATAAGTACTGCATACAGAAATTCTGCAGTTTTTGTTTTGTTTTTTCTTCTCTGAATTCCTAGGTTTCCCACTGACATTTTAATAGACATTGACACATTCCTCTAAATTTCCCCATTTTGAAGTTACAACATTTCTTATCCATAACTGTTTTGACCAGCTTAACAGCAGACACCTTAATTTCTTTATATGTTCTGTAGATGGACTAAAGAAAATGGGGGTGTGTTGCTAAGTAGTCTATTTAACACTAAAATCCTTACAATAAGGTTAGCACGTAAGCATTTAACAGTACATTACCAGAATTGGTGATATTTTAATCATGGGAGATCATGGCGGTATTTAATCCATCAATTACTAATTATCTATGCTAAATCTGTCGGGGATATAATTTGTACTGGTTTTGTTCTGCCTATGTGATTTCTCAATTCAAAGAAGTAAAAGACAGTTTTTACTTTATATTTTTTAGTTTGAAATACAGACCTCAGACCATGGAAACAGAAGCTTGTCTGATATTCACTTTATTGTTGGGATCAGGCTATCAGAACAAAATTACTCTAGAATGAGTTTAGAAAAGATGAAGCACTGACAGAAGTCTGAAATATCTTCTGCAATCTGTGTGAGCCTAGTGCAACTTGGCTAGTGTGTCTTTTGCTACCACTGTTTCCAAATTAGGATAACAAGAAACTCTTTTGGAGACCTTTTCTGATTAATTAAATTTCTTCTTTTTTTTCCCCCCAGAAAAAGCATGTGGGTACAGGGGTGTGCGCAGCACAAGAACTCACTCTTGATTTGTTGGGAAGGTGTAGCAGGAACATGAACTTAGGACCCTGTTCGAAGGACCATGGTGGTTACTTAGGCTTACAAATTGGTATGGTAACATTTCATTTAACATTAATAATGAATATCCAAAATACTCTCAGGGGAAGTTGAGAAGTATACCAATATAATTATGCTTCAGGAAACTAATTAAAATGGTTTGTGGCAGAAGATTTTTAAAGGTTCTACCCCTCTTTTTTTTTATTTTTTCCCTTAATGCAAATTCCTCTTTCCATATTTTGTCTATAGCTCTTCAAACAAACTTTACCCAGTCTTAGACCAGATATTACAGCTGTGAAATAGACTAAATAATAATTCTTGCACTTTGATGCTGGGAGTACTTAAAAATTGAATGCTTTTCAAGAAAGGCACACCACTGCACTGAAGCCACTGTAGCTTCCTTCAGGGCTTGTCTTTCCTTGTGCTTTCATCATCCCTCAGACCAAGCACAAAACATGCATTAATTCTGTTCATTTCCCCCAGTTTCAAACCTGTTCTTCTTCTTAATGAATGAAGTGCATTTATGGAAGCCTGCAACTGGCATGCTCTTTGTGAACAGGCTGGATGTTCCTTATTATGAGTATTTCTCTCTGGGCCTGTATTCCTTCCACTCAGATGTCCATTCATCTACATCATTTTATATTTTGGTGTTTGACAAAACCTCCACTGTTCACATATCCTTATTATATTTTCTGTCTCACAGTAAGGAACAGTTTTTGATAAAATGCAGGTGTATAATTTTGATTATGGTGTTAAAATGCTACTTAAAACTGTTCCCTTTTTTTTATTATTAAAATGTTTCCCTATCTTATTGGCTCAGAGATACAATGTATTTTCTCCATGCAGTTCCTAAGGGACAGTAAGCAATATGCTACATGTCAGTTACATCATATTAGTTTAATACACCTGGAATAACTCAGCTGCAAATGCTCAAATTATTCTACTTACCCACACATCTCTAATTATTAATAGGAAGCCAAGTATTTAATGAAGAATTGTATAATTCTTTAAGGGCAATTTTATGACAACTTATTTGGCTGGGTTTTTTTCTTTAATTTGGATCCATTTGCACAGCTGAGTGTAGCTAAGAAGTCCCTCAGGCACACAGCAGTTCCTGGCTGGTATAAATGCAATTCTGACTTGTACTGCTGCTGTCTGAAGCCAGCATTTACACTGTGGGATTCTGGAAGCTCAACTCAGCTGCAGAAAATGCTTTATCTCTATGTTTAATGCTCGGTGGCCAGACTGGAAGATCAGAGCTAGCTGGTCCTGATTTGTTATGCAGAGCTACTTTTAAACAGCCTTGTTTATGAACAAGATGTAGTTTAATCACATCAGCAAATCCTTTGTTTTATTCTTCTGAGATCTAGGTCTGACTTTGGCTGCAACCTTAAGGAGTTGGCAAAGGTAGGAAAAAAGTTCAGGAAAAAGTGCTTTATACATCATGTGATTCATAATTAAAACATGAATCACAAAAACATATTATTCATTATGAATAATATGTACCCCTAGTTTTAGAGAACTAAATATGATGAAGACTCTGAAAAAAATTTTTAAGATAATTTTGTACTGATCTGGAAAAATAGGTTAAAAATCATCTTATTCAGCATGCATCAAAGGCTTATTCTGTCTATCACCTGTTCCTGAAATCAATGGATCAGAGCCCACCAATGTGCATCAAATACAGTGCTGAAAGTACTCTGCTTTCTAAGGAAATCAAAGATAAAAAATATAGGCACTCCTCTGTTTTTATTATTGTTATTTTTTCGGATTTTTTTAGAAGATTAGATTGAACAATAGCATTATTATTTTCATAATACTCTGTTTTTGATTAATTCCCATCTCTGACTACACACTTCTGTAGAGATCTCAGCATCCTCACTATGCTGGGTTTTACAATGGCCATAAACCATACAAATCTGAATCAGGGATCCTCCTGCCAGTGTTTTTCTTGCTTAGTTTCCTGAGAAGAAGAATTTTGCCTCCAAAGATAAATATTTTCACTGTTGAAAGGCAGTGACTGAGCTGCAGTAGAAATCAGTGCTCAATCCATCCCATCTGTGGGTAAACACAATGTTAAATTTCTTTTCAAATGAAAACAACAGATGATTTTCAGACATGATTTCTTTAGAATCAATTTAAAATGTGAGAATCCATACAGCATAATATAAATGTCTGGCAGTTCAAAGCACAAAATTTTTCATCTTTGAATAATAGTTTTATAATTCAGAAAGTGATTAAAACAATACATTGATTCTTTAACATGAGCAGTGATATCCTAGGGATTGGCTGTCCTATGGGACCCCCAAGCTGCCTTTTCCTCATAAACTTTCTAGAAAATGCCATAAATTAAGTAAGTAAAAAAATATAAGTAGAATTATACACAGATGTTTAATAAGCCCTTAGCCCAGCATAAATATATTGTGTGTAATGTACCCTGTTCCCAGGCTCAAGTTCAGATCAACTTTGAGGCAACTTTCAGGAACAGAATTAAGAACCAGCAATTGTAATAATTAAATTCTCCCAGATGTTAATGCTGGTTTTGTATCAAGAGCTTCTAATCAGTCATATCTTTTCCTTTTGTAAAGGAAGAAAAATGTATAGTGCAAGCATGCCTGATTCATCAAGGTCTGATTCTTCCTAGACCCTACTACTGAACTGTGATGGTGCAAGGTATTGAACATCTAAGGAAGTAATACTCGGGTAACTTGACAGCTGAAAACTCAGTTATCTAAATAAATTTCTCTTTTTTCTCCCCATGACTTTTGGAGATGATGTAGGTCATATGCTTAATTTCTGCAAACTCAGACGGCTTTGAACTGCCAAGAAGTGAAGACAACCTATGCTAATTGTTTTAAAGGACAAAAACATAAATAGAAGCAAACTTGTGAATTCATTGACAAGTAAACTGATCTTATAAAGCAAATAGCTTAATTTGCTTAAAAGTCTTTTTTTTCTATATCATTCCAGCTGATCGTCTCAGTATCTAAATCTACCACCATAGATTGTTTTAGTAACCCCATTTGTGGGGTTACTCACTCTCAGGAAAATAAATTCAGCCAGAAGAAGCTGTATACACTGAAAGTAGTAGCTTTATGGTATAATGTTGTTTGGTTTTTTTCTTCTAAGAAGTACAGTATGAAGGAAAGATGATGTGACTTCTAAATTTTTGGCTCATTTGATTCCATGTCTTATTTTTTTCCACTGTGTTCTAAATATAATAGTCCATTCTTTATGTCTAAAGCATTACCTTATTTTATATGCAACCTTAGTCAAACACCTAATTCAGAATAGGTCCAAAGAAAAGGACTTTTAGATTTCTTGAAGATAATGTTGCATAATGATTTTTAAAAATGGACTCTTTAGGATCATGCTTGAGATCTGGAAAATCCTCGCATACATATCTGGTTTATCAATGTAAGTGAAAGATCAGTCTATAATGCATGCAATTTATGACAGTTACAGTTGAGAACAGTCAGGATGAATGTAGACCTTATCTGACTAGGGTGAGAAGGTATAAGGGGAAGAAGGGAAAAAGGGAGAGAGGTGTACATCCTCAGTTAGCTGCTGCAGGTCATATAACTTCTCTAGAAGGCACTAATAGGAGAGCAACACCTCTCTATCCTTCACTGCAATATCTCTAGCCAAAACTAGGAATTACTTTTCTTGCAATTTACAGGATTGTAGGTAAAAGTCAGGCTCCACTGAATTCAGTAAGTAAGCAAATATTACTGTGCTTATTCTGAGGAATACTTATAATTTTCTAGTTGGAGAAAAGTGATGTGCTCAAAGGTAACAGTTTGCATGTTGCACAGCTGTACATCATGAAAATAGGACAGGATCTTTGTCTCTTTGGTTGTAGAGATTTTGTTTTGGTTTGCTGCACCTCAGAACTAGTCTAAGCATTTGAAAAAAAACATGTTGAAGATTCTTTAAGAGTGAAAGCAATCAAATTTGAAGATAAAGATAACCATTTTGGACTGAATCCCACGAGATGCAGTGCTCTGATTTCTCACAGAAACACAGAGTGTGTTTTGCCTCATCCTGCCCTCTTATCTTTAATTAGATATTTGACTTCAAACAGAATGCTAACAGAATTAGTCAAAAGAGCAATGCAAGTCATATGAGCCTTGCTTTAGCTTAGAACTGGAAAAGACTGTTTACAGCTACGAAACAATAGAGTTTTAATGAGAAAACACCTTAGTGATAAATTCAGTTGAGTTTTGACTAAAAGTTACCTTTGTACTTAAAGAACAGTTTGGATAATATAAGTATGTAATAGCAAGTTCTTGCAAATGAAATGTTTTAATTTTTACTAAATTGTCATTTAATTGGCATAAGTAATTCTGTGCACTTCAATAAAAATAAAGTCAGCTTTTATTTGTGTTTCATTAAATAATTTGAATTTCACTAAAAGATAAAACTGTCTTTTGTTTTTTCGTTAGAGGAAATTTAAAATCAAATTTTAGATATTGTCTTATGCAGCTTAGAAAGAGGGATACTGGTTAATTGAAGATAATGCATGAAGTATTTGGAGTTAATAGAGAATACAGGTCATATTTCAGTTTCATATCACACTTCTAAAACAAATAGATTATCAAGCAGTTGGGATCTTACACAAACTCAGATAAAATAGTTAAAATTATACCTGTTTTTCATTTAGGCAAAGCAAACAAGATTTTCTTTCAAAATAAAGTTTATCGGCCTTTTTGTTTTCCACTATACCTACAATCAAACTCCAGTATAAAGAAGCAACAAAAACCAAACAAGCAAAAAAACCCCAACCAACCAACCGAAAGTATTCTGCTAACTTTTGAAATCAAATCAAATTTTATACAAAAATTTTGACACGAAGATGGTTCAATTAACAGAAATTGTTAAATGCAGTGAAATAAAATTTTAATTTTAGATTCTGGCCTTACAAAAAGAAGTCATGGCTTAGAAGCATGTACCTAAGGAAGAACTTGGAGAATAATAGGGAAGTCTGCAAGCTAACCCAGCAGCTCATGGAAAGGATTTAGCATTTGTGTAATCAAGAATTAGTGGATGTGTCAATTCATATAATAGCAGAGGATGAAGACAGCAACAACTGCACTTTTCCTTCTTGTTTTCAGAGAAAAGCCTGTGTGTAATCCAACAAAAGTAGAACAAACAGAAATACTTTGTAGAAGAATTGGGCGGTATTAGTGGAATAGAGAAAAATATAGGAACCAAAGTTTCATAAAGAAATATAGATTGAATATTGAATTTTAAATGCTGGGATTTTCTGGCTTGGAAATCACCAACTATGATGACTGTATATAAAAGCTGAAGTCTACAGTAAATCAGAGTAGTTCACAGGATGTCTGGTTTTAAAAGGGGAAGTGATTTTTTCATAGTTCACATTTATAGAATGATAGTATAAACTATATTCTATAGGTCATTGAGAAAACAAGATTTTGCAGATCAGTGTGTGATTTGTTAGCAGGAAATGGGAGCAGGTTTGCTATTGCTATTAGTAATTATTATGTCCTTGTTTGCAACAATTATTCTATATTATGTACCACATTTGCATTTCAGATCAAGTTTTGTTCTATTGATACTTCCCATATTCAGAAACCTCGCAGGTTGCTGAGAGGTTCCTTTGCCTTTTTTATCCCTCTTTGGAAGGAAAGAAAAGGAAGGTAACGTTATTAAGGACATTCACTGCTATGTTCTCAACGGACAATGTGTTGAGAATGTTATCCCTGCTTGAAAAATGCCAACACTTTGCAGAAGGAGATGGGATACCATGATCCAGCTGGGGCAGAGGAAGCTCCTACAACTTACTAAACTGTACAAAGATATTAAATGAGTTTTTCATAGATACTCTATTGCGTGATAAGATTTTGTTTGTATTGAAACTCTTTAAATTACTTAAACAGTAGGTGCTGAAGTACTCTTATTATCTAAGTGCATTTACAAGTGGTGCTGGAATCAAAGTAATGTACATGGGAAATTTTATAAAGACATTATATTCCAAAATTAGGAGGACTAGCATTTACAGATGATAATCATTCAATTTTTAATGATATGCATGTGCTTTATCCATATGTGCTATAAATTTTAGGCTACATGAAGGTATCAGTCATTATGATATTTAAACAACTTTTCAGGCAGGAAGGAACAAAGCATGTGAGAGAAAAATCAAGGAAGTTGTGGGAGATCCGGAAGCAGGTGAGATAAATCATAACAGGTTTGTGCTTTTCCCAAAAATATATATTTCATTCATTTCAAAGTTAGCAACTGAGTTAGTAATTTTCCTTTTCCGGAAAGGTTTTTATATAGCTTTTTTGTGTGTATTTTTGTTTAAGTGATCCAGACAATTATGTAACAGCATAGACAAGAAATAATAGTCACTTAAAATGGTAACTAAGATGAGAAGAAATCTCGTTTTTTCTTAATTACTGGTAAAGGCAAAAATGCTATTTTACCTGGAAATGTACACTTCTCTAAATTCAACGTTTTAGGAAAAATGTATAAGAAATTGATTTTCATGCAACATGTATAAAATGCTTGCTGCCCTACATTCAGACACTATTTTCATGATGTGATCAGCAAGCATACTTTACTCCTGGTATTAATTGGGTCTGGTCACATTCAAGAATTTGACCAAGTGAAATTTAATTGAATGCTAATTAATTATAGTTATAATGGCTGCTGGGATCCAGGACCATTTTTCTCGTCAGTTCATGCCAAAGTAAGTAACACTTGTTTATTCCAAAAGAGTCCCCACTAATACAGTGTCAAACACACTGCTCCCACTATTGGCTTCCTCAGTAGGTTAATAGTGAGATTTTTATATGATTTCTCTAATTCCCTAGCTTACTTCTATTGTGAAAAGATCTGTGAAGGAGCAGCTAAAATCAAATAAGTATATAGTTGAATACAAGGACTCTCAGCAAATAATTTGTGACATTAATCTTAAATATTGTCTGAAATGAAAAGTATTTTTAAGAAGTGTTATAGACTTGAAAATTTAAACAAGCTGATAATAGAGTTAGAACATACTGCTTCGAGACCCTGAAACGCTGTGACTACTAACAATTTGATTAGATGCAAATTGAGACAAAACAAATGGGTTTTAAACCTTTTTTCCTTTCAGAAATAACAAGTCTTTAAAAAAATCAATATTAGTCCATTGGTATGAGTTCACAGGAACAATACCGAGTATGAGGTTTCAGGGCTTTTATTAAAAGTGAAAAATACAAGCATAATGCCTCTGAGTATAGCTTTGAGCAAAGGCATGACTCAGGTAATTGATCTGTCTTTCACCAAATGCAAGGACAAAGAAGTGCCTCATTTTTTTACTCATTTGATAGTGTGCAATAATGGAAACCCTGATGGTTTAGCTGAGGTGTGTGAGTTAATGCTCTGAGGACTGTGGAAGGTGGCCTAAGCACTTCAGCACAGGTTGTTCTCACAGAATATAACATCCTCCAAGTGAGTAAATCAGGTCAAATTTCTATCTATATTGAATAATACAGAAATTAACGGATAGGTTCTTTCAGGTCAATTAATTATCATTAATGAACTTGCATTTTTTTGCACTTGAAGTACATATTAGATTGAAAAAAGATTGTGCAGGAATATATACACTCAGCAGTTACTTATGATGTAGGTGACTGAACTCAGTCTTGTTTTCTGTATCACTAATGTCTTGCTGTGCAATATATTGTTTGTTTGTATACATAGTGAAATGTTTCCTGATTTTCAAGAGAGAAGTTGTGCTGGAATATGACTTGAATCCAGTCTAAGTTGTGCTCACAAGATAAATATTCCTGAAATACAGTGTTAATATTTTCTGTGCAATATAGTCCCAAAGGCCACACTTAATTCTGATAATGCAAGAAATTGTATTCTGGTGCCTAATTTTTTGTTTTCCTCAAATACATTTTAAAGTTATGTTTGTATAACTGTCCACATAGTGCAATCCTTCAGAATTTAGCAACCAATATATGAATACCTATATAAGATTCACAGACACTTCTTATTCTGTACTAAGCAATAATCCCCTCATCTCTCATATGTGACACTGCAGCTAGCTGGAGTTAGTTTCAAAGACTAATAATATTTATTGGACTGGAAAATCCACAAACAACTTGAAGGTGAGCCAGTTTTAGTTAAATTCCCCAACCCCATTCCCTAACAAATTAATCTTAAATTCCATTTGAAACATAAATTAGATAATATCTACTGGACAAAATCAAGTCCTTTACTAAGTTAAAAAAAATGACTGCATTATTTTTCCCCTGGCATAACCTTATGAAAACAGAAGTCCTGACCTCTGTGAGGATCAGTTTGTTAAAATTTTCAGCCAACTCTGCTGATTCAACTGTTGGATTAGCACCTAATTTTCTAGGGTTTATTCTGAAGTGTGTTTTTTAAAGGTTGAAATTACCTATCATACATTTACAGAAACACTAAAATTATTCTCTAGATATTTAATGTTGTTGGAAACAATCTTTTTGTTGTTGTTTGGTTGATTTTGGATTAGTGACAGAAAGGAATAGATTTTATTTTATCGGTCCTGGAAACATGTGTAGATAATCAGAAATTTATCTATCAAAGGATTCTTTCATTTGGAATTTATTTTAATATAATCTCTGAACACAACTAAATCCCTGAATATCATAGAAAAGATTTATTTTTATTTATGCAACAAGGAATTGAAACATAATATAAAAGTATACATATTTTCTTCTGAAAAAGTGGTGATGATAGATGGAAATTAGTTTTGTATTCTGTATCAGTAATGGATACACATGTTCTGAAATTCAGAAAGAACACAATATAATGGTACAAGGCTCTTAGGAAATAGCTAATGCAAGATGTTTCTAAGAAGTTATTAGATTTATCAAAAGGGTAGGACATGCTCAAAATTAGTTCCTTCAATTACCTTTCATATGCATCAGAAAAATCAAAGAGCATATGAGCTAAAAGAGCATTTGAGCTAAAACTCAAATATATTTGGGCAATTATTGTATGTTTCTTAGCCTAAAGCCAGCTTTCAATACTGTAAGGTTTTCACAGTGTCTTTCTGGACCAACTATCCATCATACAGTAAGAAATGTTCACAAACATGATGGGTAAACTGCCAGAAGAGCCAGGCACAAAGACTTCTAACTGAGGCAATGCTTGGCTGGTGGTCAGTTTCCAGTGGGGCTCCTAAGGGATCAGTTTTTGAGCCTACTCTTCCATGTTTTAATCAATGACCTGGACACAGAAGCTGAGTGCACAGTAAGTTTGCTGATGGCACTAAATCATGGGGAGCCATAGATTCCCTTGAAGGTAAAGAGACCTTACAGAGAGACATGATAGCTTTGAATGCTGGGAATCCTGTGATTCTACCATTCCCTATTTTCTACAGTTGCCCATGTGCAAAACTCAGAACCAACACAGTAATGGTGAAAACAATGGAAAATATTCAAAGAAGAGTTTCTCATGCTTATAGAGACTACTTTTCAGGATACATACATCTAAAATTTCATTCCTACATTTCCAAAAATACAAGATTTCTTTCACAAATACCTGTAAGGAGAAGGTTGAGATTACAGGTTGTATGAATTTAACATAGGCATGTAGAGACTAATATTATTTACTTCTTAACATCAAAGTTGAATAAATATATAAGCACACCCTTGGTTCTCTTATAGGAAAAGAAAAATAAAGAAAAGTAGTGATTCTTGTTAGTTAACTTCTTTTGAGACTCCTTTCTTTTCTTGTTATATGGTATGGAAAATTGCGTGCAACAGAGTATTTCAGTATTCCATGTTCGATTGCATTTTTCTTCTCAAATCAGAGGTAGATTTTCAGAAACAGGGAGATTATGCCTTTTTAAAGGATGGCTATCACCAGTTCAGCTATTTTGCAGAAGATAGAGGTTTTGGTTCCATCTCACAGGCACCTTTCTGCAGAGAGAGTGTGTTTGAACTTGTTCTGGTTCTGCTGCCCATGATCAGAACCTGCTTCTTTGTCTTTTGTTGTAGATAGGGTTTAGGTAGCTAGATCCAGGACTCAAGCACCTCCATCTACCTTGGTGCTTAAATTCATGACATGTCTATAACCCCAAAACTCTCACCTACTAAAATCAGGATCATTTTTCAGGAGTACATATTTTGCAGAATTTAACCGGTTAAACCTAGAGATAAAAATGAATGGTTGTAAAGTTCTCAGAGTAGAAATTATTATTATCACGGAAAAGTGTTAATTATAATTTGCACTAGCTAAATTGCCTGACTGTCCTGAAAACAGGTATTCCCAAAATAGGTATTTGTCATTAGTACAATTGATGGAGGTATTTAAGATGTAGATGTAGATGTTCCACTCAGGGACATAGTGGTGGACTTGGCAGTGACAGATTTATGATCAAATTTGATGACCTTAAAGGTCTTTTCCAGCATAAATGATTCTGTATTTCTATGAAAAAGTGCATAAACTTCTTGAAATGTACATTGGAAAGTGCATATGCTAATTTCTTCTCTGGCTGATATATCCAGGAGCTAGCCTTGCACTTAAGCCAAATGAACCCCTTAAAATTTGCTGTAAATGAAAAATTTTCTAGATCTTCACACAAATTTTTTATTGTTTCTCTTTCTCTTATCCATGAACAGATACAATTTTGAAGGCCATAAGAGAGACCCAATGAAATGAAATTTACTTTGTTTTTTTTAAATTTACAATACTTGCTATATAATACTTATATTTACTATATAACTTCAACACGCAGGAGTCAGTGCTCATCTCTTTTGTAGAGGTATTGTACTTCAGAAAAATATATCAGCTGGCAAAATACAGAGAGTCTTCTTATGGAAACTTACAGGAAGGATAGAGAAATTTTCCTGTGTCTGGTCTAAAACAGGGAGCACCGGAGGATGAACTCACTCTACTTAGTTCCCTACACATTTGATTTCTATTTGAAATTTAAGGTTGGTAAATTTCAATCATTTTAGATAAATATCTGCTAGTTAATCTGACTGACTCCAAGAAAGTGCCCAAATATAGTTGTGGTTGAAGCAGCTCATTGTGTCTGCAGCTTATTCAAGCAGATTAATTTTTGTTGCTCAAAGAATTTGTCATATCCCAGGGATATGGTGGAATGGTTTCATTATAATCAGAGGCTCTATGCACATGAAGGATTTGTTAAACTAATTCTGATCAGTCCATTAAAACCTTGAATGCCGTTTGGGAGGCTTCTATGCAGATTGGAATTCACTCAAAAATTCTAATTCACAGGAATAAATACAGAGTAAAAGTTGCAATGGGGAAGGATGACAAATAATATCAATTCTCTTGCAATTTATCTTCTTTGAAAAGCACTGTCTCTCCTATGATGTGACCCAACAATTCAAGAGCACTCATAAAAAGGATTTGTTATAGTTTTCCGTTTTCGTCTCAGGTATATCTTGTATATGTATATGTATATGTATATGTATATGTATATGTATATGTATGTAAGAAATATTCACAGAGGATATTCTATCTCAGGATTTAGAAGGCACTCAATAAAAAAATTTGCTTTAGGAAAAGCTTTCTCAGTAACAGTGAATCAACACCATTAAGTTCTATTTTATTTCAAGTAGTTTTATCCCATTAAAGTTCTGCATGATAAAGAATGGGCTGTACGTGACTTTTTCAGTTGTCTTGTATCTAAGATGTTATGCAATTCCTTGTGAAATGTATAGAATCATAATGTTAGCATTTGTGATGATATATTCTGTTTTATATTGTCACTGTTAGGAAGCAAATAAGGTTGCGATAAAATTAAATTAACTGGAGGGGAAAAAAACATGTTAACCAGAAAAAGAAAGTATCTATAACCAGTCATTACACCTTAAAATCATTGACTCAAATGCAAAAGTAATATTTAAGCTTCCATTTCAAATTTTATGCAAGTCAATTAAGTCTTTCATCTGTTATAGAAGAATATAAATGTGTTGATCTTCCAGGGTCAGACAAAAGTCCCCTTAGCCAACTATTTTTTTAGGATTCAAGACCTAGGAAAGATGGTGAAAACAAGAAAAGTTCACAGTAATATTTCTTTAACATTTGCTAAGTCCCACAAGGTACATCCTAAAATAGACAAGGTGTCTGTGCATAAATCTATGAATCACATGCAAAAGGGAGAAAGTTACTGCCTATGGTTTCCATAATATTCTGGTAATGGGAAATGATACCTGACCTGGTGAGGTTTGTGAATGCTCATTTAGCTGGTGATAGCAGCACATAAGTGCATGGATCTTCTCTCACGTAAAAAGGGTTTGGTGTCTTTGTGTCATGGTCAGCTTGAACTTTTCAAGTTTACATAACAATCTCATTTGCAAATTAAGATTTAATTTATTTATGAGCTCATAGAATTTTAAAAAATACAACAATTTGCTTTGTGCAGACAAGTTTGCTATGAAATCTCTAAGATAATTTAATTTTTCTCATCAGCTTTACTTCTGAGTGTCCTGCTGTATTTGCAAACAACGGCCTGGGAGGTAGTTCCCTTTGGTGACATGATTTTGTTGCTCCTACTTTTGTGCTTTTGTGGTATGTTCACATGTATTTAAACTTAAAAAGCCATGGTTTGGTATAATGTTTTTACTTACAGTGGTCAGACAGAGAGATTTTACTTTATTTCACAGAAACTACTTTAATGTTACCAAGCACAATGAGTTCTAAACAGGCACAGAGAATCTTGTATTCTTCTGTATGATGTGAAGAAGCAGTGTCTTCTTAGAGGGAAAGATGTGTGGACAAATGTTTCTGGTTCTTGTGACTTTGGCCACCAGATTATAATTTGGTGCTCTGCTGTTCCTGCTAGAGACTGAAACAAAGTGTTGCAGTGCCAAAACAGAGATGAAGTTCAACTGTCTATCTTGCTGAAACGTGGACTGTGAAGCCCTGTTTTGACCAAGGACTAATCAGGCTCTGGGAACACTGCCAGCGAGGGACATGTGTCATGGAACCGTGGCCTCACTGGGGAGCTCAGTCACCTTCTTCCCTTCTCTGGTGCCGACCGGGAGCTGCACCAAAAACTGTGCCTTTTGCTGCTTCCCTCCAGCAGCTCTCACCCCAGAAAAGACCCCACGGAGGTAAAGTACGTGGCAGCTTGTAGATGTCTGGTTGGCTCCAGGTCTGCTACAGCAGGAGAATCCCAGAGACCTTTCCCTTTTCTTTTTGTAGACTGAACATTTCCTCAGGAGGACAGTGTGCCAGCCCACACTCACTCAAGAAAAGACAGCAGTCTTAAACATCCCTGACACATTTGTTTTTTCAGAGAGTTTTCTGTTAGGATTTTCCATGTACAGACTAAGTAGGCTGCACAGTCAATCTTTTTGTTGGTTTGCTCCATTTCTGCCAACAACCCTAGCTAATAAAAACGGACACATACCGAAATTACAAAATACAGAATGTAGCAAACTTTCTGTGTGCTTAGAATTATGTGTGGGCATTCAGTCAGATTTGCAGAACAATATTCACTTTGTCATACATACTTAACACATCCAAAGGTCACTTTTATGATGGTAATGAGTGCTTTCAAAGGAACCCACAATCACATACAGTAGCACAGGAAACAGATTTCTGTCTTGAAAACAAATGACTGACAAGCTCCAGATATGCAGCAATTCTTTTTTCCCTTGCTCAAAGTCCTTCTTGATTTTTCTTGAAACTTCATACAGCTCAAAGGTATCAAATTTTTTAATGTAGTTTTGAATAATATTTCCTTCCCTTCCTTCCCGTCTTCCTCTCTCCTCCTTTCTTTTATTTATGGTCTATTGGAAAATTAAATTGCTTGTTATGGCTTCATGGAATATTGAATTCTTCACAGCAATATATACCCCAAATCACAATTTTGTTTAGAATCCAAAGTCTTTTTGAGTTAATCACTAAAAGACTTTCAAATAAGGGAGATTTCTTGAATGATTACTTAGATATTCAAGAGAAAATTTTGCAACTATAAGACTGTTTATGTGCAGATAGTGACGAAAGACATAAAGCCTTACATCCTTTCCTGAAAAATATTCTGTATATATAAGTAACAGAAGTTGTCTTGCAAAGCCATGTTTTGGAAAAATACATTTTATTACAGAGAAGACTATAAATCTAGCTAACACAAAAAAACAGAATCAAAGGATATTTTGAGGCAGGCAGTGAGCAGGGAAAGGATCCGAATAAATACAGACACCAATCATCTAAAAAAAATGTGCACATTAATCTCTATAAGATTCAGTGGTTGCTTCAGAAGGAAAGAAGGATGAAGGAAACAAGGAAAATGTAGAAAGGATTTCTTCAAGTACTAGCATATCCTGGTGGTTATTAAAGTCAAGAATGATGATGACATGGGTAAGGTGATGAGAACAAATGAGTTTCAACTATATCATGCTTTAATATTGCCACATATTAGGATTAACTAGACAGGGACTATGCTGTATAATTGTTCCCACTCTATCATATTCTTTTCCTGCTCTTATTAAGATGAATCATCAACCATTTCCTAATAAAGAATAGTGACATCTCTGTCTAGCCCACCATTTTGTAGTGATTGTTAACTCATATGTCCAATATATACTAGGACTCAAATCAGCCCAAGAATATTATTCACTTTCTCAAATAGCCCATTGATCATTTCTTTCTTACAAAAAAAAAAAAGGAAAGAAAAAGAGAAAAGAAAAAAGAANAAAGAAAAGAAAAGAAAAGAAAAGAAAAGAAAAGAAAAGAAAAGAAAAGAAAAGAAAAGAAAAGAAAAGAAAAGAAAAGAAAAGAAAAGAAAAGAAAAGAAAAGAAAAGAAAAGAAAAGAAAAGAAAAGAAAAGAAAAGAAAAGAAAAGAAAAGAAAAGAAAAGAAAAGAAAAGAAAAGAAAAGAAAAGAAAAGAAAAGAAAAGAAAAGAAAAGAAAAGAAAAGAAAAGAAAAGAAAAGAAAAGAAAAGAAAAGAAAAGAAAAGAAAAGAAAAGAAAAGAAAAGAAAAGAAAAGAAAAGAAAAGAAACCACCCCAAAACAAACTCAAAACCAATCAACACCCTGCCCCTGCCAAACCATGTACCTGCTCATTTTATCCTATCACCCATGTGAACACTGCTGGAGATCAGTATTTTTCAGAACTGTCTTTGTGTCAAATCAGCATTACCAGCCCAGTTAGGCTTGCAGTGGTTAAAGTGTCTTGGTGAGTATTTTGTTTCGTGGTTATGTTCCCTGATATGAGTGAACTGAGGACTGAATTTATGGTTTTATTACTAGTTTGTGAATGCTACAGGAGTCTTTATAGCAACCTTGCAAGCACACACAGATTCTGAATATCTGTCTGAATATTCTTAATAGATAAAAAACCTCTATTTAGAGAAAACACTGTTTTGAGTAGGTTTAGAAAAATTAATACACACGTTATTGGCAACTGAGTGCTAAAATTAATTTCCAAAATTTTGGATAGCAGGACAGAGATCAAAATTATTTTTATTTAGTATCATCTCTTTTCTGTTGTATGTTATGCCAGTTAAAAGCAAATTGCCCTAAATACAGGGAGTTAACTACATAAACATAATTTCCCATAACTGAGTGTGGAAAAATATGCCTGGGTTAAGTATATAATATACCCATAATATACCCATCCTCATGTTTGGGATTTGAGAGAAAACAATATGACTATTTGGAACTACTTGTATTGTAAAAAAATTCTCATAAATTAAAAATTATCCCTTCTGGTTGCATGATAATTGCAAAAAAATTTTAGTCACTTTTAAAATTCAAGCACATATTTGTCTTTAAGGTAGAAGAGCAGGCAGTTTTCCTCATTAGGTGCTAAATTAAATTTTCATCTCAATTTTAAAATGGCTGTAAGAATGACAGTTTTCTGTGGGGTAGGGACTGATTTGCCCTCATGTATTAGCAGCTTTTGATGGACTACTGAACATGAGGAGTTCAGTTCCATAAACTGACTGAATGGATTCAAATCAGAGACGGGTTGTATATATATATTTATATATATTAGCAGGAGA
This sequence comes from Toxostoma redivivum, assembly GCA_013397375.1. NCBI lineage: Eukaryota > Metazoa > Chordata > Aves > Passeriformes > Mimidae > Toxostoma > Toxostoma redivivum. Next base: position 22,772 of record VXBI01000682.1, read on the forward strand.
AAAGAGAGACACATTCCTACAAGAATACTCTCTTTTCTGTCTTTTGACCATGACAGAGATTGTAGCAGGAAGGAGTCTTAGATGTTCTTTTTGTTATGAATTTTGTTCTATTTTCCCAATTTATC
>VXBI01000683.1:0-24858 GCA_013397375.1 Toxostoma redivivum
TTTTGCTTTTTCAAAACAGTACAGTCACTTGGGTGTGCTTCCTCCATAACAGAAAGGGAAAAGGGATTTGCTTGGAAGCCTTGTGCTTTTCCTCTGCTGTTAGCCCTGCTGATGTCTGTCAGGCTTTTGTTTAATGCCATCATCCACATCCCTGTTTGGAACAGAGAAATGGAATGTGTGTGGAAGTGCAGTTCATCACCGCCCTTCCGTGCAGGTTGTTACAGTGCTTGCAGTGACTTGTGGTGGTGTCCTTCCCCTTGTTCTAGGCTGTCTAGCTTTTGGCAGTGCCCTTCCAGGACAGTGGTGTTTGTCCATCTGTGGTGCAATCACAGATTTGTTGGCTGGTTTGGCTGGGAAGGGCCTTCAAGACTGTGTTGTGTCACAGAGGAGCTGGACCCAAGGAGGGTAATTTGGTCATTGCTGTAGATCAGCTTTCTGTGACTGCTGAGGCTTCAAGTCAGCTGAGGTCAGCCTGGGGAAACCAGCTCTGGTGTTTGACCTCAGAGAAAGGGTGAGGCTCTTCAGGCTTCTGAGACAGAGAGGAGAAGAATGGATTTGTTACAGATGCCCAGAGAAGCTGGGGCTGCCCGTGGAAGTGTCCCAGGCCAGGTTGGATCGAACTTGGAGCAGCCTGGGACAGCAGAAGGTGTCCCTGCCCATGGCAGGGGCTGGGACTGAATGACCTTTATGGTCCCTTCCCACCCAAACCATTCTATCTGAGGGCACTCTTCTCAGTGTGTGTAATTTGAAGGAGAAAAATTGAAAGTATGCTTGATATGTCCGATTCACCTGTGCTATAAAAAGACATATTGCTCTTTCTGAATCCGGAAATAGTTTGAGTGACTCTGCTTGCATGCAGGTATCTGGTGTTGCCCTTATAATGCTAAAATATCAGCTGGAAGATGGGTTGCTTTAAGAATAAAGACAAAGCTGGATGTGAAGGGATGGTTCAATAGATGTAAATAAGTCGCCTTTATTCTCATAACTCTGTTATCCTGATGAGCTTCCATACCCTCCAAAGCCTTTATTAGTATTCCATATGTATGCTGATGATTATTCACTGTAAGTGTTGCTTTTGCAGCAGAGCAAGCCTGGTGGGAATGATACAGGCACTGCTGCTACAGCAAGGATTTTATCTAAGCTTCTTGCTTGAAAAATTCCTGATTTCCATTTCTTTTTTAAATTCCACTTCTTCCCCTTAAGACTATGCTATGGTACTTGTCTGCAAATAATAATATTTTTAAACAGATGTAATTTTTTTACCGGGGTGAACTCTGGCGAGCGTGTATGGCAAGTGAGGCGAGTTAAAAATCCCTTTGGTTCAGCTGTTTTCTGTGGAGAATAAATTAACAGAATCAGAGTGTGTTCTGTGTTCTTGTGAGCTTAACACAGAGTGGTCATATGGGTTCCTGCAGAAGTGGGTCAAAGCTGTTTTTCCTCTTTGCCTCCAGCCATTAAGAGGAAGAATTGGACACCTGGCTCTCCACTACGCCAGGCGTTTTATGTCTATTTTAGCATGCCTTCACCACAAGAAAATAAAAGCCCTTTCAGCTACTGTTCTCTCCCTTGGAAGAACTGTAGCTTTAAAAATTGATGGACATGTGCTTCGTTAATGATGAAAATAAATGTTACTCCTAAGAGATAAGTGATAATTGAATACATGGTTATTTTAGCTAAGGCTAGAAAAGCGTTCTAGGGATTTGGAAGTGGTATTTAAATTTCACATACAGCTGTGCTTACAGAGCAGGCACCCTATGGAATATACACACAACCTGAAAGCAGAGCTAGGAGAACCTAAGCAAAATCATGTCTAGACTGCAATGAGAGCTGGCTTGAATTTTGCTAAGGTAACTTAAAATTATGGCACAAGACACTTGACTTTTGGCCATTCAGATTGATTGAAACCAAATTCATCGCCATCATGGTCAGCTGCGGTTTGGAAAGGCAATGAGGGGTAACACCATTCAGAAGAAAATTAAAATTGAAGATAGCAGGCATGTATGATGAATATCCTAAAAGAATCTTCTAGATTCCTGTTTCATTGTGTTCCCCTCTGCTTTTGGAATGATCTCACAGCTTTGTATGGTTATCTGGTTCATGTGCTGCAGCATTGTAGAGTCATGGAATCATTAAGGCTGGAAGAGACCTCTAAGATCGAGTCCAAGCATTCCCCCAGCAGTGACTTTGGGCTCTGTCAGCCTGGGGCTGTGCCCATTCCCTGGGGCGCCTGCTCAGTGCCCAGCCATGCTCTGGGAGAAGAACCTTTTCCTGACAGCCACCCTAGACCTTCCCTGACAGAGCTCCAGCTCTCCGCTGGCTCCTGACCCTGGTTACAGAGATGGGAACTGTCCCTGACCTCAGTCTCATCCAGGAGAAGAAGCCAATTTACCTCAGCTGTTCTCATTCAGCTTCCCCTCTGAGCCCTTCAGCATCTCAGTGTCCCTCCTTTGGATGCACTCCAACATCTTTGGATCCTTCTGATACTCTGGTGCCCAAAACTGTCTCCAGTGCAGAGCAGAGAGGGACAAGGCCCTCCCTGGCCTGGCTGCAGCCTGTCAATGAATCTGCTACTCTGCCTCTATAGTAAAAGGACTTGGATTTTCCAGCTCTGGTTTATCAGTTGATGTTTATCTCTCTTGAAAGACTTTTTCCTTTTGACAAGGTCATGCACAGTGGTAATTTGAAAGGAAAAATAGTTCTGTGGTGGTTCAGGCCTCCTGTTCTATTTGTGAGGCACCTGTAGTTGGCCTCGCTGACCTTCCAGACCACAAGGTACTTTGGACTTCTTTTTTGTGTCAAGTAGTAAGGCCTGTAGCAAACAGACCGGGAGTTCTTGGCTCTGAGAGAAAGCTTTTGACCTTTGCAAGGCTGTGATGATTTTTATTCAACTGAACAGACAGGACTGGAGTTCTGTACGGTCCCTGAAGTCTCCCTGGTTTGCAGCTGATGATAGCCAACTGCTTGGACCAAGCCAGGGAAAGTTCTTCTGAGTTCAGACCCCTTGCATGCCTGTGCAGTTTTAATTCCACATTTTTTTTATCACTGTTTGAATTAAGAAGGGATTTTGGTTTTCACTGTTTTTCATGGAGCGACTCCATCATCTGTTGTTTTCTGTGTGACCATTTCAAATAATTTCAGGAAGGAATTGGTCTGAACCACAATTCCTTTGTTCTGTAGCAGGTACTAATTCCTGCATTTTCCACAGCGGGAAATGCTTTAGTAGTATTAGGATGGGGGGAATGTATATTTAAATCCCATCTGGTGATGAGCTGAGTGTGGTGAGGAAGGTCATCCTAGGTAACCCCACACATGGATACTATGTAGGATAAATGGTGCTGGTGACATGTTTTTTCCCTGTTGATGGTCCTGTATCCTGGAAAGATGAGGGTCATTTTTATCTGGAAAGTGAAAGCACGTAAATGGCTTAGCTCCAAGGACAATTACAGCTGCAGAGGCATCTTGTTTTGCCAGCAGAATGAAATATTAGGAAGTCACATTTCTTTTGTGAGTTGACCTCAGTCTGTTGGTTTTTAAGGAGTCTCTGCTCCAAGTGTGCTGTGATGTGAAGGCTGGGAGGGGGAGTGGGACTCTTAAGTCGAGCTGTGTCGCACTGCGGAATTATTGCAGGTATAAAGATAAGGTTTGACGGACTGGCTTTTATAATTTATGGGGTTTTAGCTCCTCAGTGTAGGATGGCTGGCTGTAAACAGTGATTTGCCACAGTGCTGGCAGAAAATTGGGAGCAACGTGTGAAGGTTGGGTCCTTCAAATGCTGTTGGTATCCCAGAAGAGTTGGTGGGTGTCAGCTGAAGCTAACAAGGGGCTGGCAAAATGTCTTGGGCCCCTGCAAAGCAGAGGTTTGGAAGTAATTTGCTTTTTCTTGCCTAGAAAACAGTGAAAAGTATCAAATACAGGCTTTGTTAATGAGGTCAGATGTATGCTTTCCAAAACAGGAGGTTGAATTCATGTGGAGCTCACATAGGTGTTTTGTGTCACACGCTTTGGACAGTCATACCTTACTGAACTAAGGCTGTGTCTGCATTTTACATGGACTGCTGTTGTTTCAGTGCAAGCAAAGTGGCTTTTTGAGTCAGCATCTGTTACTTGGGAGTTAACTGTTATTTGACAGTGACTGCTGAAATGCAGTGTTTTATTTCCCTCTCTGAGTGCACGTGCTTGGTTTGCCCGTAATGCCTCCGACATTAATGCTGGCTGTGTTTACAGCGGGTTGTTTGGGGATTGTAAATAATTTTGAAGCAGCAGGAGTGACCTACTTCTTAAAAGCATTTGCCTTCTGGCTATTTTGTGGGTTCTGTGGATAACCAGATCCCTTCCATGGAAAGGCAATCTTCTTTCAGGTTTAATGCTATACAAATGTAAAGACAAGTATAATTTGGAATATTATGCAGCTAGAATACAGCTTGTTTGTACAGTTATGGTTGTATTTCCTAAAAGGTGTTCAGCATTCAGCACAGAAGCAAGTATGGCATAGGTAACAACTGTGTGAATACTTTCTGGAGTACAGGGAATAATTACAAGCAAAATTTTTGTTTATTAATTTTTTTTAACCGATGTTTTAGGTCACTCCCAATCCTGTTTAAGAATAGTGAGTTTCTGTTCTTTGCTTGTTTGATTTCAACTTTGCCAACACTAGATTTCATGAAGCAGATTTATGACTTACCTAGGCTGGATTGTCATAAAATACAGTTTTGGGTAATGTGTAATTCCCTTTTGTGTCTTAGCTCTTCTCCTCTCCGCCTCCATTAGTTCTTCCATGCTTATCAATTCTTCTTGAGTTCATGCCATTATTTCTGGGGACACTTTGCTCTGTGTCATGTTTTAATTTGAATTTAGATGCATTGTTCCTAGTGGATTTAAGGGCATAACAAATTCCGGGGGGGAGGCGGGGGTCACCCTTCTCTTCCACAACATTTTTGTCTGACAATGTGGATATTTGTTGAGTTGGGGAAGCTTGTACTTTAAGAAGAACAACATTTTTTACTAAGAATGTAATTTACCAGGTTAAACTGATGTAAGGAATGGAATGAGGACAGAGTGAAGTGTGTTGACAAACGTAGAGCAGAGGGGTTGAGGTAGAAATTCATGGCATAGTAAAGGTTTAATTATACAGTAAGGAAATGGAAAATGTTCAGTAACCCTCGGGGAACTGAGGTACATGACTGAAATTGTGAAGTTACCCTAAACAAGTCTCAAAGGGATAATTGTTTTTACTTTAAGATTGCTGCAAAATGTCAGATTAAACCTCTTAAACCTCAAACCATCACCTGAAAGCAGAAGACAAGGGAAGAGACCTGTCTTTGTTATAAAACAGCTAAACCAGGAGGAAGTCTGTGGCTTTGCTGTGGTTAGAATGATTTTCTAAACTGTTGGGCATGAGAAAACATTTACTTTCAGAGTGCAATGGGAATTATGCTTTTGTTCCAATGTCTTGGAAGAGCTGTGGATGTCTTTAGGAGAGGGAAGGCTCTTGCCTTGGGTTTGCTGCAGCCATCACTGCCATCTCTCTGGTTTTCTGGCACCCTTGGTGTTGCTGTTTTGCACAGCTCTGTGACACTGCCACTGCTCAGAGAGGGACAGGCTCCTTTCCAAGCTCATTAGAGGAGCAGTAGCAGCTCTCCTCATGGAGGAGTCATATCCTTTAACCAGGTCTCCCAGGAGGATGAAATCCTTTCAGACACGGAAGCTCCCCGGATTACAATGATGATTTTGATTTTTGAAATTGCATGTTCCTGTACTTTTCAATAATTTAAATGGGTTTGGAGTGAGTCTGTTTAATGAGATTGCTTCCAAAAAATGAATCCAAATTGCACCTTGTCCCCGTGGGCAGGGCAATAAGAACATGAATTTTCTCTCCTTTCAGGAGTGGAGTTTGAGGCTGGCTTTGTAGCATGGCCTCTGGGCTGAACCTCTCTACCTGCGCTTGGGCTGTCTCTGTAGATGTTCAGTCCTGGTTTTAAAGATGTTCTTTATTAAGCTGAAAGCTGGAGTCACTTCAGATTCTTGGGGGCAGGAGGCTGATCTTATCAGGCCTGTTGTGCTTCCTTCCCTCCTGGCTGTCCCTTCCATGCTGCCTCCCCTCGGGGCCAGCTGACCCCAGGCCAGGAGCAGCAGCTCCTCCTTGTTTTCCCTGCCTGATGTGTTTGTAATTAAATGTCTGAGCCTGAATTTGTGTTGCTCTGTTTTGCAATTGCTCCAGTGTCTTCCTCCTCTCGTTCCTCACCAGGGTGGCATTTTCTCCAGTCAGCAGGATGAAAATCCATTTTTCCAGATTTTGGTGGTTGCTGTTGCCTGGTGGCTCAAAACTGCCCTTGGGATTGATCTGGTTTGTGTTTTGTCGTGTAGTTTTAAAACTTTGATCTTTGCTGTGCAGAACATCTCAAATCCTGGAAGGTAACCTGACCTAAGGAATGGTTCCCTCACTGTGCAGGAATATCTGGGGTTCTCTTCCATTGTTCAGCACCTGATCTTGGAATCTGTGTGTGGCCATGGGCATGTGTTAATCTTTATTTTGGCTAACAGATCCTCAGATTTGCCTTCCAGCAAGTGCATGGCTTCTGCAAGCTTTTTATTCCTCTTCAGTGTTTATCAGCAAGCCTCAAATTCAATTGTCTTGCCTGTAGACAATGGAAATGTCACTTTGGTCCCTTTTGACTGGAGAAAGCTTTTTATGGGGTACTGGAGTGAATAAAAAAACCCCACACAATGTTATTTTGTTTGTTTGTTTGTTTTTTCCCATTTGAACATTTTGATGTTTTTTTATCTCTAAGAATGAATTATTGAAAAATATTTTGTTTTTTTTTTTTCCTTTAGTTTGTTTTCTTCCTCTGAAATTACTTTGGGAAAGTTGGGAAAGCAGGCATGTAGGCCTTGGAAAAAACCTAATCGTTGTGTTACATGACCATTTCTCTTCTGTCAGGATATTGTGAACAAAAACGGGAAGCCATTCCATTAAACTTGACTAAGATAGTTGAATTAATTTAGTTCTAGGGAAGGGTACCTACAAATATTCCCTGTAGAAATTCACTGTAGCAGAAGAAGCTTCTGAAGAGTTGGCAAGAAGGACAGGGAAAAAAATAGTGAATTTAGCAGAAAATTCTTAAAATCCTTGAAAATGAAATGAATGCTCCTGGACTGGGAAGCAGATGAGGAAATGAAGAATTGGTTTCTGTTTGAATGATGGGCAAAGAACTGAGGAAGTAATTGTAGGTAGCTGATACCTTCACCTGAACTGTGGAATAGTCACAAAATATTCACCTAAAGTAGCTCTAGATGGGAAGGTCACACCACTCTTTGGTATTCCAGCAGGCACATCAGTGCCATCTTTGCTGTCCCTCGTGTTGGCTGTAGCAATGTTGGAACTGAAGGGGAATCTCAATTACCTGCAGTGTTCTTGTATTGCTGAAACCTGCCTTGAAGGGCTGATGGTAAAAAAATAAAATATAAATTGCTTTTCTTTCCTGGTTTTAAAAAAAATCTTGTAAGACTGGAAATATTCCACTTTACCTGTAACTAAGTGCATGCATTTGAATACAGTCCTCAGGATGCTGGGCAAAATCATGTAATATTGCAAAAGAAATGAGGGTCAGATGACAGCACGTGGCTGTAACAGCCTTAGGAGAGATGGCTGAAATGAATATTACCATAGGTAACAGAGGAAAATACTGGTGTGCGAGTTGCTTTGATGAGGCAGTTTGAGAGTCAACTGGGAAATGGACTTTTACAGCTTTAACCAAATGGTCATATTTTGTCATAGAGATGGCCTGGGAAAGCAGGCAGGCACTGGCTGCACCTCTCAGATCAATCACTCCCAGTTATTGCAATTCTTGCTGCTATGAAATTCCTGATGCCTGCGTTGGAAAATATAAAATAGAGGCATTTTTGCCTTGGCAGGTGTACTTCAAATTTGAAGGAAATTGCTGCTTAGGTTGAAGCAGATCCTTACTAAAGGCTTTTGTGTCCGTATCAAATGCTGGAAACAGATTTCCTGCAGTGGCTTTGCTGGTAGATGGCACAGTTTGATGTTGCTGTGCTTGTAGAACCTGCAAAATTTGTAGATATGCAAATCTGCAGTGGGTTAATGGCTGGACTCAGTCTTGGAGGTCTTTTCCAACCTTAGTGATTCAATAAGTATCCCATGTAAAGCTCAGAAAGGGCTGTGGATTTTCAAGTGACACTTTTCCCAGAGAAATGTAAAATATGTTATTGTGCTTTTCCAGATGAAATATTTGTCAGTTTTATTTTGCTATGGTTGGAGCATTTCAGAAATGACAAGGCTTAAGATTTACACTTCAAGTTGTGGCTTGGTTGATATGTTTCCTGTCTTAATCAATAATTGTGTTATTAGCAACCTTAAGCTATCCAGGAGGCTGTTGAAAAATACTTGTCAGGTGAGTAAAATCCTCATTCCTTAGTATGATAGTACAGCTTCCTTATATCTTAATTATTAGGTGTTTGTTGAAATGTTTGAGCCAAGACACGTCCTGGTGGATTTATACAGCTTGAAGCTGCCGTGCTCTGTCCAGAAACAGCCCAGAAAAAACCCAGAATGCAGCTGAAGCTTTTGGGTAGATTTCTCCTGCTGTTCATAATGCCATTGGCATTGTTCATAGTTTGTGTGCAAGGCTTGTGGTTGTCCCCAAAAAGTAATGTGTGAGCAGAAAAGTCTTATGAAGATTTGGTCAAATAAAGCTGTCATCATAGTAGTGTGGGACTCAGGTTTGGTTTTTTAAGCCAATAAATATTTTCAGGCTTTTTAACACCTTTCTTTTCTGTTTTCAGTTATTCTGCAAATAATTTCTGTTTTTAAGGAACTTTGCAATGGGATCCTGGCTAGTGGAAGGGCAGGAGGTGAGCACAGGCTATGTAATTAGCCATAAACTTTCCTTTGTGCTGTTTGTGTTTTGCCCTCTTCACTCACAGTGGCTTGGGGAAGGGCTCTTCTGTCCTGCTGGGTTGCAGAATAGATTAAAGATATCTTAGGACATGTTGGGGCCACAGGGTGATTTAGGATTGGTTTAGAGGCCATCCCATTGTTAGCAGGATCTGGATTTAATATGAAAACCCCTAAATGAATATCTAATCCTCTTCTTTCTGGGGATAGATGTTTTATCCTCATTTTGAAACACAGCCTTCCACTGTTGCAAGTAACTGAAAATCTATTATATCTGCAACTGGATGCTTGCCAGGCAAGATACATGGATACACATTTCATTTTGGCAATTGGGAACCTCTGAGCTGGAGCCAGGGGGATCTTGGTGCTGTTTGTGAGTTAGCCATGTGTGCTGTGATAATGGTTTGTTCTTGTGGGTTTACCTAAGTGGGGGTTTTATTTCTCGTGCTGAGGGAAACAAGGTTTGCCAAGTACAAGAGGTTAAATGCACAATGAACTAAATTTTTCCTGGAGACAAGAAATGCATTTGGTAGCCCATGCTAAGCCCATCCTTAGCCTCACCTCAGCCTTAGGTTGCTTATTCCTAATGATTCCCATGGCTTTAAGAAGTGAAAGGCACAATTTTGTTGCTGCCAGGGGGCAGGGATGGATGGGATATTGGGCAGGAATTGTTCCCTGTGGGGGTGGGCAGGCCCTGGCACAGGGTGCCCAGAGAAGCTGTGGCTGCCCCTGGATCCCTGGCAGTGTCCATGGCCAGGTTGGACACTGGGGCTTGGAGCAGCCTGGGACAGTGGCAGGGGGTAGAATGGGATGGTCTTTAATGTCCCTTCCCACCCAAACCAGACTGTGATAGGATTCCTGTTCTGAAGGAAGACTGAAAGACACAGAGTGAGCTGCTCCTTCCTCTGCACTCCTGCTATTAATTGTGGGCTGCTTTGTAAAAGTAAGATAGGGATTTACTGGAGCAAATCTGGTGAGGGACTGAAAGATAATGAAGGGACTGGAGCATCTTTCAGTGAGGAGAGGCAGAGAGCTGGGACTGCTCATCCTGGAGAAGTCTTAACAAGCTTATCCACTGGTGTTGAACTTAACTGTTAAATGTTCTGCTGGTTAGAATCCAGAGTGAGTGCTCTCTTTATCATTTAAGCTGAAACAACTCAATGACTCAGATTTTAGAGAATTAAAAGTTCCTTCTGAAGCTTGGAACAGGAATCATGTTGATGGGAGCTGTGTGTGCTTGGTATGATGCTCACCTAAATGCTTTAGAATGCTATGAATGCTCCATGTGCTTTACAGGCTCTGGGCTGCAGCCCTCAAAGTTGGTATTTCTGCTCTGTGCATGGTTAAATTGGAGGCTGAGTCATAGTTTTTCCCAGTTGGATAAATACGGTGGGAAATTCTGTGGGCTGGAGCAGATTGGAAAGACAGACTTCCTGGGTATCTCCTCTTGAGAAAAATTTCCTTCTGACTGAACATCTGGTCCCTGTCTCAAGATTAAACTTTAGCATTAGATTTGCTGAACAGTTGAATAATGAATACATGCAGAATTGCATGAGGTTTTTTTTTTTCTTTCCATTGTGAATATAAATACTTAAAGCAGTAAAAGAGCAAGGTTATAATTAGCTGTAAAGTGGGAATATACATATTCAATAACGTTTGGAGCCCAAACTGTGTGTATTGGAAAAGACAGGAGCTCTTGAAGTGAGTAATGAACACTTCATTAGGTGTTTGTCAGCACCTTCATGAATTTTTTCAGATGCACGAATCAGCATTTCCAATATGTGAAAATGCCAGTTGTGAACAGCACCTTTTAACCTGTCAGTGGCTCGCTGAGACCTGTGTGAAGAGCAAACTCTTTGTGTCAAACAGAAAGTTCAGTTTTTAGGAGTAACTCTGAGTTTCTCCCAGAAGTTGGCTTTGAATCTTGTTCTCATTGGACTAAGTGCTAGAAAATCCTGACTTTATCTGTTTTGGTTTTTTTTTTTTTAAATGAAAATGTCTTGTGGCATCCTTACAAAATAATGGTGTACAGGGGGAATGACCTGGAAGTGCTGGTGGTTGTATGAGGATGATTTTTATTGTATGGTTATGATTGAACTGTGATTCACAATTTGTGTTTTACTTGGAAAGTAATTGAAATTTCAACTATATTAAGGAAAGCTATCATGGAACTTGTTGAAGAGATAAAAACTTGGCAGTCCCTGAAGTGGGAGTTTTTAGTTAGCCTTACATTAGGCTAACTAATTTTGCTAATGGATGAGTTATGCCTTGGAATTTCATCTTGTGTGAAACTTTATGGAAGGATGAATCTTTTACATGCTCCCATTACCTGGTGTTTAAACAAGCCCATACATCTTGTGGGAGTGTTCAGATGTTTTTGAAGAAAATGGTGCAGCTGAGTAATTAGGCTGTTTTATAGGCAAATAAAAAGGTGGGATTAGAAGAGAAGCATGAAGGGATGGATACCTGTGTTCCAAACCCAGGCTTTGGTGCTGCTGCTTTAACTCTTGTGTTTTCTGGGTGGAAATGGAGAGACAGGCTGGAGTGATAGGAAGATTTGGAAGAGTGATTTGGAAACTGGAAAGGTTTTGGGGTAGTGTCCTACAGGCAGAGCACTCTGTGCTTTGTCCAAAGGTAAGGACACACAAGTTCTCCTTCCTCCTCCTCTCACTGGGAGGTACTGGGAACTCAACCCAGGAGCCTTTCACATGGGGAACACATGAAGGAGTGACCTCTGCTTCCACACAGTAATATCTGTAAAGCCCCTTTAGTTCTGCTACCCAGCAGTTGTTTGTTTTTGCTTTTAAAATATTTAAAGAAGACAGTTCAGTGTCTTTAAAGAATGTTATTTTGGACATGGTTCTTCTCTTCTGTAAGTGATATTCCAGTATAAAATATGATTTAAGCTTATTAATATATGATTACTTGTATCAGGAAGCATTGTTGCAATATTGCTATGGCTTTAATAAGTTTTTTTTTCATGTAACATTAATATGTTAAGATTAGGGTTTTGTTTTTTTTTTTTTGTTTTCTTAAGCTTGAACCTTCATCATTTGTGCATGCTTGTTATGAGGGGGAAAATTTCTCCATTTGCTTTATTCTCTCACTTAGTTATACCACACAGAATGTTATTAAAGGGATAGATATGAGTTTGCTTTCCTTAGATAAATACTCGGTTTTTTTGGAAGTGTTTTAATTTGATATGAAACATAATATAGCAAAATAATATTTGAGCAGTTTTAAAACCTTTACCTGTACAGGAAAATTCAGGTTGGGGAGACCACAGGGGGTCATATCATATCATCTCATCTCACCTCTTGCACAAAGCAGGGTCAGGCCAAAAACTGTGTAAAACCTGTCTGGTGTGCGACCTGCAGATGAAAAACAAAACACCCCAAACCCATTACTCATGTTTGACAAAACTTTCTGGAAGTATTTTGCAGAAACAGGTAGGTTTCTGTCCTGTTGCTTTCCCTCCTGTGTACAAAGATATCCATGAAAACTGAGGCAGGAGGAGGAATGCAACCCACATTAGGTGCAGCTGGCCCAAGAAGGAAGTTCCTGGGAACTGAGCTGTAGGCTTGACACTGAAGGATTGCCAAGGTACCTGTCTGTGTCTGCTTCCCTGACTGTTTTGAATGTGATCTTGATCTCTTGTGAGAGGAGCTGGAGGCAAGCAAGCAAGCAAAGATTGCTGCTGGTTGCTCAGCCTTTTCTGCTCCAGGTTCCCCAGTTGTTGCTCCAGGTTCCCCAGGAAAAGCCACCCTGCTGTCACAGCAGAGCCTCAATGCTCCACCTGCAGGTCTAACCCAGCACATCTAATGCTGTGGCTTCAAAATCTGTTGAGGCTGTTTGCAACTTAGTCTTGCCAAATTTAGTAAAATGTTGTGCAGATGCTGCATCCCATTTTCCCAAAATTCCCTGATACTGGCTGGTTGAGGGGCCAGAGATTTGTCACTGTCTGATTTCGGGGGCCAGGCTTTGCACTGTGTGGTTTTGTGTCCTTTGGGGCCCTTCAGAGGTTCAGGTGGTCTCCAGTCAGAGGAACTGCAGTCACCAATCTAGGAGTAAAATACAAATTTTAGATAAGCCAGTTCCTCTTGGTGTTCTCACCCTCCCATAATGACTTCCTTTGTTATTAATTACAAAGACAAATTTACTTCATTTTCTTGACATTAAGCACATTGTGCCTGGTAAAGAAAGACCAGAGAAATGTAAGGTGGGTAAAGAATTTTGCACTGAAGTGCTTCTTAGCAAGATGCAGTTAGTTGGCAGCCATCTGAGATGCCACTCTTTCCTTTTGGACAGAAGGACATAATTCAGTTAGGTTTTTTATTGCTTTAACTTGTAAAAAATCCCAGCTACAGTTGGAACTCTTCACCTGGCAGTTTTCTCCTTGAGGTGCTTGTTCGGTGGGAAAACAAATCACAGGCTTTCTCTCCTGAGAATATTCCTTAGACTATGAGCATCTCAATTTCAAGGAAACAAGGAACAAGAACAAGGAAAAGGGACAGGTCAGAATTATTTATGCTAATTGCTCAGCAAGCTGTATGTTCTGGAATTCAGTATTTGTTCAGAAGATCTGTGCCTTCTACTTTATTAATAATTCCCCAGTTCACTGAATTTCAAATCACTTCAGAGCTTGAATCAAGATTAAGCTTTTCCCAGGTAAAACATGCTTTTAAATACACCTCTGATAACCTTTGTTATGACATTTGGGTCTTAATCAAACATTATTCAAGAGCATTCTGATTGTGCAATTCATAACATTACAAGTTAATTGAAGTACCAAACACCTTAAAAGTGCCTAAATGAAAGAAACCAATAAATCTTCATATGAATTTACTCAATTAACCTATTTTTTTTCAGTGAAGTAGGGTAAAATTCAACGAACTTGAGCTGTATAATAAAAAATGGAAATTATGGTGCAAGCAATTTTGTGTGATTTAACATTTCTACAGAATTGTTGTTTGAATCAAGAGGGTGTAATTCATCCAATTAAGAATTTCCTTTTACAGTCAATAACTGTCAGTATTTAGTTTCACATATGCCAAGAGCAAAGTATTTGACTTGGACATAAAAGCCATAATAAAAGTTGAAGGAGCATACTTGAAAATCCGTTCCTGATAAGAAGGGAATGGAAAATAAAGACCTCCATTGTTTTTCAAGGTGGACAAGACCTGAATTTTTGAATGAATTTTTGACATAGCACATTCTCTCTACTCAGGAAGACAAATCCATTATCTGCTCAGCTTTCATCTGTTATAAACAATCTTAATTTTAAAGCAGCCTTTTAATATTCAGCTTCAAAACCTGTGTTGTCTTTACTTTCTTGTGTTTGCCAGGATCCTCGGGACTCTACTTCACAAAGCTTATTCCCCACTGAGGTCATTAATTCGAGAGACTCTAAGACAAAACTTAATTTCTGCTAACTAATCCAGGCCATTAGCAAATGCTGTGGCTTCGAGCTGAGAGAACAGTTCAAATTAGGAGCAGCAGGGGGCTTAAGTTTTCTGTAATTATTTGCTTTTATAAGAAATTTACTCAACCCCCCTGTCTGGGATATAAAAGGAAGGATGCACAGCATCATCCTCGTGCAACAATTTATTTGAGTCAGGCTTCAAGTGTACATTGGGGGCAGTGTCTTGAGGTGCTAGAAATGGATAATAGTGGTTATTAATATGTTTTTCTATTTATGGTGGAGTCACAAAATTATGAAGGTTGTATCTTTGTATCTTCTGGATGTTGGGGTGAGGAGGGGAAAGAGGAGGTGCTTGAGGGGATTTTTCTGGTTTATATACACTGTACCCTGAGGGTTGGTTGTTCATTTTTCAGGATTTTTCATTTTGTATTTCCTGTGGAGGTACAGAGATTTGAATGAAGTGGCCCCTTTTCTGGGAGCATTTCAGTAACTAAAGGCACATGATAGCAGATATTAAAGAAATAAAGAACTTCAGGTACTGTCAAATAGAATATCCCAGAGCTAAATTCCATGAGGTGATAATGCATTATGGTCAGCACAGTTAAGAGAAAAAATAAGAAAAACCCAGCAAAAATTGCTTATTTCAGCTTAGTAATGGAGGAGTATAGAATATGCAAGAACAGCATCAATTCAGAGTGTCCCTCTGTGTGCTGCAAGATCTGAACTGTCAGATGATGCAGGCCACCTAAAGGTTCTTTAGGGGAAATAAGTAAGAATCCAGAAGATTTTCTTGGAAAAGGAGCTGAACAAGCAGTTCCATTCCATCTGTTGATGCAAGGAAGAACAGACTTGCTGCAGATACTTACTTCAGAGTGGCACAGCATTATGAAAATGCAGGAAAACCATAAACAAACCAATCTGTTGCATCAGGACGTGAGAAATCTGGTATAAAATTCCCAGAGTGGTTTGGGTTGGAAGGAGCCTTAAAGCTCATCTCATTCCACCATCCCAGGTTGCTCCAAGCCTTGAAATTTCCTCATCGTGGCTGTAAGAGAGCCCTGATAAACTCTGGCATGGTCAAATTGTTCATCACTGTCAGCTGACGAAGAGAAACCTCTGTGGGGTTCAAGTATTTACAGCAAAATAGGCTGAAGTTGCTCTTTAAAAGAGTCAATGTCTGTTGTCAGCAAATGTGTCAGTAAAAAGAATCCAGGATGAAATCAGTCACAAAATGAGTGGGCTTTGCTATTTGGAAAGAAGTAATCTTTAGCTACAACTTTTTTTCCGTCCTCTTCATTTGGTCTGGAATAAATGCAATACCTAGAGAACAGTCATGTTATGTCAGGTGTTAATAACAAAAAGTAGCTCCTGGCTTCCTGGTGAAATTCCTCTAATTCAGTTCTTTTTTTCTGTGATTCCTTTTTTTTTTTTTTTTTTTTAAGTAATTTTGATCATGTGCCTGAGTTTTGAAAGATGAAGTTGTTCAACATGGCTGAGAAGTATTTCGTAAGAGCCCTTTGATTGCTGGCCTGCTTGCAGCATGTGAAATTTTTGACAGCAATCTCGATTGATTCTTCCATGTTCAATAATGTGTTCATTCCAATGGTATTTCCTGAGCAGCTGGGCTTGTTTAGCTTTGGAGTTAAAACAGCAAAAGCAAGGAAGTGAATTTTCCAGCCCTCTCTCCATCCCCCCCCCCCTTTTTTTTGACATGTTAGAAAATTATGTTAATTTTTTTTATCCTGTTAATGAAATGGCATGGAAACCATTGGAATAACGAGGGGAGGGCAGGAGCAGAAGTGGAGGACCAGGAGGAAATGGCACATTTTATAGCCCTGTGCATGGTGAAAGGGCTGGCTTCAGGAATTAGCTTCTCCTTTCAGAGCCAGTCTAATCAAAATTCATATAGAGCTGTGTTTCCTGCTGGTCTCTGCCTTAATGAGTGCTTCTGTTTCAGGCAGATCTGAAGTGCTAAAGGATGAGTTTTCTGCATTAAAACTAATGGTAGGTCTTCAGATAACAGACAGATTGTCCGTTGAAATGCTGCTGAACAGGAATAGGATGTAAAAAGTGGCATGTGACATGGTGAAGGGACAATGTGTGTGCTGTTGGAGTGCATTGAGACAAATCTATATATTAAAAGTTACTGTAAGAAATGTCCTTCATTAGTGGAAAATTCTGTTCTTGAGATTTGCATCTTTTGTTCAAGCATATCTCTGTCTATTGATTAGAGACAGGCTGAACATATAGATATTTGGAATGTGGAAGGAATTGTTCTCTGTGAGGGTGGGCAGGCCCTGGCACAGGGTGCCCAGAGAAGCTGTGGCTGCCCCTGGATCCCTGGGAGTGTCCAAGGTCAGGCTGGATGGGGCTTGGAGCAGCCTGGGACAGTGGAATGCAGGGGATGGAACGAGATGAGGTTTGAAGTCCCTTCCAACACAAACCACTCAGTGATTTTACAATTCTCAATCTGTTGAAAGCACTGCAGTTCTGGTGTTTCAGAGCATTTCCCAGCTGATCCAAACCGGTGTTTTGGATCTCTGCCTCCTGCCACTGTTTAACATTCCTGCAAATCTGGAGGGAAGCAGCCAAGCCCCTTCAGCTTCCCTGACTGTTCTCTCATGTTGCACCTCTTAGTTTGCTTGTACATCCCCACAACTGTCATCCTTTCCTGGGGGGATTTCTTAAAGATAATTTCAGGTCTAAATGGAGAGTCCCCTTGTCTTCCCTCCTTCCCCTTGCACAGTGGTACTTCCATTCCCAAGGTGGGTGTGCAAGTGTATCTACTGGGTAGGACAGACTCGAGCAAGCAGTGTAGGAATGAATTGAGCCTGTTTGGGTTTGCTGCTTTGCAGGGTTCATTTTACCAGCCTCTTTCTGTCCTTCAGTGCTCTTGGGTCAGTGCATAGTTTGCAGAACAGTGCCTTACCCAAAGCCACTCTCTTTGTGTTTGTTAAAACCTTTTTGGCTTCTTAGCTCAAGGATGGCTTGAAACCACAGCTACTCAAGCTGATTTCACGTCACATTTTCTTTACTACTGTACTTGGTTTTTAAAGAGAGAAGCTTTTTAAAAAGTTTGGGCCATTGTTAAAAGCTTTCACAGATGTCATGGTTTGTTCAGTCGCTAAGGCATCAAGCAGACTTTTAATGCAAGGCTTGTGTAACACAGGGGTGGCTTATTGAGTGCAGCACCTGGAGGGTCAGAGCTGGGAGCAGGTTGCATCTGCTCTGTCCTTAGCCATTCCATGGTTGTGTAATCCCACACAAAGCCTGGCATGCAGCTGACCTTGATGTGTACCTACAAAATGCCTTCTCTAGGTGGTGTATGCAGCTGGAGAGACAGAGAGAAGTGGGGGTGTAGAAGCACAGAGTGGTTTGGGTTAGAAGGGACCTCGGAGGCCATGGGCAGGGACACCTTCCACTATCCCAGGCCCCAGTGTCCAGCCTGGCCTTGGACACTTCCAGGGATCCAGGGGCAGCCACAGCTTCTCTGGGCACCCTGTGCCTGGGCCTGCCCACCCTCACAGAGAACAATTCCTTCTCAACATCCCATCCATCCCTGCCCTCTTTTTGTTTAAAGCCATTCCCCCTTGTCCTGTCCACAGCAAGCCCTTGAGAACTCATGTTGCTCTGCAGCCTTCTTGTAAACCCCCTTTAGGTGCTGGTAGGCTGCCATAAGGTCTCCCTGAAGCCTGTGGGGAAAGCTGCACTCCATTCCTGATGTTGTAGAAGTGTAAAGTTGTAACTGCACCCCAAGCCTCTGTTCCCTGAGGTAGGTCCAGTTTGAGGCTATGGAATGGCTGCATCCAGAATGGAATACCGCAGCTGAGAGTCCTTCTGTCATCTTCTTGTAAAAGAGCTCAGACTATGCTCCCCATTCCATTCCATTCCTGTTCCTTGCTTCATTTTCTTGCCTACAGTTAAATAAATCCAGAGTCTGGAATCTGTGATAGATGTTGTGACACTTGACTTTGCAGAGAAATGCTGAGTAGTGGCAACAATTTAATCAGGTTCCCAGAAGAGGAACACAGTTAATAGATGGCTGTGGCAGGAACGGGTGTCACAGCACATCCTCCCTCTTTCTTACACTGATGGATCCAAGTCCATCTTTTAGAATAGTCCTTTTCCATAAACACAGAACCCTCTTCATTCATGGCCCTTCCCAGCCTGCCTAGGCTTTGTGCAGATCATCCTGTGACTGTGAGTGCTCACCTAGATCCATGTTAATGACAAATTCAAGTGCTTCCAATATTTGGGAGCTGAAAGTTTAGCCAAAAGTGCTTTCTTGAGTCCTGTTTGCCTTGCTGCAGTGCAGTCTCTTTGAGTGTCTAGGTGATTTGAGGTGAAAAACAACCTGTCTAAAAATGAGGAACACTGGTTAGCTGGCAGGCATCTGGAAATCTTCCTGCTTGTGAGGTACTGAAACACCACAAGTAATAAGCAAAAGGTGCAGTCCTGAGTTACAACTGATGCTGCCTGTCAGAATATTTACTGTGCCAGAGAGGAGATTAAAGGAAATGTATGATAGCCTGAGCTAAAAAGCATTTAGCTTCTAAAAAAAAAAAAAAAAAAACATAATATCCAAAATAAAGTAAGGATTTCTTGAAATTTGCACTGTTTCTTGTGGAGACAAACATTGCTTTATATATGAATGTATTATCTCTTAATAAATACCTGTATTTAAAATGAGATTCCAAAGAGGTGTCATGTACAAACTTAGATTGTTAACAGCCCCCTCGGGGAATGCTGGGTGTGTAGGAAGTTGAGTTTTCTTACAGTTTCTTCTGGGAATCTTTGCCTGCCAGCAGCTGAGAGGGCAGGCAGGTGACAGGAGCAGCCTTTTGGAATTGGATCAGCTGATGCTTTTGTGAGCATCACTTGCATGGCCGAGGTGCCCTGCTGCTGTTCGTCGGTGTCTGGGGTGTTCTGTCTCAGGAGATGAAAAGAACAGCAAGCAGGGCTCCTAGGTGACACTGGCAGCCTGCTTAGAAGCAAATTAAAGCCACAGAATTCACATTTCTATGGTTATCCCTGGGAATAAATGTAGTATGTGAGCAGCAGCTTGGATTGAAGTGGAAGCAGTCTGGGATCACCTGTGGGAATGGCTTTAGCATTGGCTGATCCATCCCCAAGGCCTTGGGGGAATGGCAGGATGATAAACCAAGTTTATAGAAGTACAAATCAAGTTTTGTATCTATAATTCAGCAGTGTATCTCTCAGGACAATGAGCTTTAGTGTCTTGGCTTGAAGTATTAATATGTAGTTTCTATGATGTCTTTCATTTTTCCTGTGCTTTATTTTTTCTTGTTCTGCTGCTTCAATTAAATACAGCAGAAGGATACAACTCCCCTGTCAGATGATGTGATGTAAAAAAACCTTTACTTAAAATGGGAAAATGAATCTCACACTTAATTCTCTGGATGCCTCTTTGTTCGGTGAGAAGATAACTGAATGACTGCCCTGGTATACTCAGTAAAAAGCCAACTGAAAAATCCAGCTGCAGTCAGGTGTGTTGTTTAGTTTTTAAGCTGAGGAGAAGCTGATGGATGGACACAATATATTAATTTTAACAGCTCCATCAGCTTGGGGGCAGAAATCAAAAGGATGATCTCAGTCATGCAGAATAATTCAAGAGGTTCTGTGCTCTTTCCCTTTAAAAAAAAGGGGTTTTGTTCTGTTCTTTAAAGTAAATTGTAGAGATCAAACCTGCTATGCCTGGACATTAGAGATTTTTATGGAATTTGGAATTTGCTTGAAGATAATTTGTAAAAAATAATACCCCTAGCATGTGTCATGGCTAAAAAATCATAACTGATTTAACTTCATTTTTTTTCCATTTCACATAAAGATGAGTAATCCCTTCCCTCCTCTTTAATGAATTGATATGAGTCAAAGGTTTCATTATTCTATTTATAAAATAATGTAGTCTTATGAAGCAAGAGCCTTTTAGACTATGAAGTGCATAACAGGCATAATTGATGTGTAAGGAAGTACCATAATCCACACTGAGAAATAAAAATGAAAATTATTGTGACTTTTATTATCCCATGTGGTAGAATATCCCTGGCAATAAGGCATGGTCTTCCTGGAGAAGCAATGCCAAACATTTTACCTCTCGTGGTGAGAGAAACAATAGAGTTGCATTTTTACTGTGCATCCCATCGTCCTTATTCCATTTCCTGCTCAGCATCCAGTGCTTTTAGGACAGGAACGTAGTTTCCTTGTGCTGACAGTAACATCAGTATTGGTGCCAAATGCTGACTTCTTGCTGGTAGCCCCTGTTTTCCCCTTTGTTATGAGATGTTTCTGTTCTTCATCTGAGTGAAGAATTGCCTACAGTGAACTCGGGCCTGCTTAATGGACAAGTGCGGAGTGACAGGAGAACACAGATCAGTGCCTTAATGCAGAGCCCGTGGCTCCAGAGAGCCCCTGAGTTTGGGCCCTGTGTTGCTGGTCCCCTGCAGCACAATGTTGTTCTGGTCCAGATGCCTGCTCTTGTTTGCTGGTTGAACGCTGATCCATGATGACAAACAGCGGATGGAGCGCGGCCTCTCCAGGAGACAAAAGTCCGAATTACTCTTAGGAATTGCTCAGGTGACCTAATTTTCCCTTCCACGGTCAATTTGTCAAAGGAGCCACTACTTGGAGTGATACTGTGTGTCTAGAGTTCAACCTGCAGTCTGCAATAATGATAACATTAAGGGCTGCTTTTCTTGCAATTAAAAAAAAAAAAAAAAGACAATGAAGGCAGTGAAGTGTCCAGTAAAATCCCAAACATGGGCATACAAACAAGCAGCATGTATCGCAGGAACTGTGTCTCTGAAAGGTTTTGGCAAACCTGTCCAGTCTGTCTCAGCATGGTCATGGTAGGTCAGAGATGCTCCTGGTGTATATGAGGCATTTCATAGAATCCTAGAGTTGTTTAGGTTGGAAATGACCTTTAAGCTCATCAAGTCCAACTGTTCTTTCTCTGTGTCTGTGCTTTTTTGCATTTGAGTTTGTTGAATCTGCTGGCAGAATGTGAAACACATCTAAGGAATTAAGAACTAGGAATCAAAGAATTATGATTGTAATTATTTTTGGAGAGAGTTCTTGGGAAAAGAAAAAATGCAACACCTATTTTGCATCACTTGGAACGCCACGGGAAGTGTTTGCTTTATAAAGTCAGTACCAGTAGTATTTTCTGCTCACAGTGACCTGGCTCTGCAGCTGTTGGAGAGCAGGAATGCTTCTGCTGCCAGCAGGGTCATCTCTGCAGTTGGTGATGGTGAGCCAGCAGTGAGTGGTGGGTGCTGGGCGTGTGAAACTCAGCTCCAGAACATCAGCCAGGGTGGGCATCAGTGAATGGTGTGTTCAGAGAGCTCCCTCCGCACTTCCTCTGATCGCACAAGTTTTGCTTGAAGCTTTTTGAAGGTGTGTTTGAGACACCCGTGTTTCACTGATCAAAAATAAATTATTGGGTTCAATGATGAGATTTGTGAAACTCAAAATTTTGGTGGAGAGCTTCTCCTACGTGGGAAAAGGCAAATGTGACATTTTACTGGCTACATGGGATGGAGGATTTCTGTGGTTCTGCTTTCCAGTTTGACCGCATTGGAGGGACAGCAAAGCTTTGTCAAGCAAAATCCTTTGGGGATGTTTTGTGAGCTTGGCAGAAGGTCACAGAGCAGTTCGCAGTGTGGAATGAGTTGGGATGAAGGGAGGGTGTAACCCGCTGTGTCCCCAGCCCCCGACCCCTTTCAGAGCCGGGTCTTGGTGGTGCCTGTGCGTCCTTCTCTGTTCCCAAGCGCCCGTGGAATGAAAGGTGAGCGGGAGCCGCTGCCGAGGGCCCTTCAGGACACACGGCGTGGGCTGCGAGCCAAATGACTTGTTTGGGTTGGCTGCCGTGGCTCCTGGCTGCTCTGTCCCAGGGCCTGAGGGACTTCTCCCGTTCTGGGAGCGGATCCGCGCTAATTGCGGGCCGGGAGGAGCCGCGCTTGGCTCGCAGCCCGGCCGGGTGGGCACGGCCAGCCCAGCGCTGCTGCTCTGCGCTCCGGGCAGCATCCCCGCTTCGGGCATCATGCAGCTCCTCCGGAATACCGAACGGGGCATCCCTTGCGCTGTGAGTTAGGTCCCTGCTGTGACATAACCTTCGGTGAGCAGTTCAGCACATTTCTGTAGTTCGCCTGGCCGGGGGCGAAGGGGGGTGGCAAGACCGCCAGGTGATGGGCTTTGCACCAGCAGCACAGGCGGCTGCCAAACAACGCGTCCTATTTACAGGAAGCCTTACAAGAAGTTGCAGGGTGGTAAGTTGCGACGAGTAGCAGCAGAGCAACCTTCGAGTACCACAGTGCCCGCAGAAAGAGCTGCTGCAGCATCCCGAACCGATGATGGATGTCCGCGTTTGCAGCCCGGTGCGAGCGGAGCACAGCCCCGAGCGGGGCGGGATGCGGGGAGAAGGGGGGTGTGGGATGCTCCGGAGAGGGCTGGAGGAATGTGCCGGCTATTTGTCTGCGCTTAAAAGTGGTTCCTCTGGAGGAGTCTGTCATCCCGGGAGGATGAAAAATGGTTGATCCCGCTCCGGGTGAGGAGGCTGAGCTCCCCGCGCGGCGCGCTGGAAAGCGCGGCCTGGATCGGGGGCCGGGATGAGTCCTGGCAGCCCCGCGCACTCGGGGTCTGGTGGATTTACACATCTCGAAATCTGGATCTTGAGGAAAACACAAGCAACAGTTTTTTTTACTCTTAGCCCCATATTTCATAACAGGTCTCTCCTCCACCTCCTCTCTTCCATTGGTTTTTTTCCTGTGGAAATACCCATCGCAAATGGCCTTTTGGGTGTCGGAGAAATGGAAAAATGTGCCATCGTTCTATGGTAGCAAACAACATTGAGAAACTGGAAATCTGAGAAACTGGAAATTTATTTTCAGGCTGGTCAAGGGAGACCTCTTAGAATCCCAGGGACATTAAATACCATCTTGTTCCACATCTCTGCCATGGGCAGGGACGCCTTCCACTAGACCAGGTTGCTCCAGGTCCCCGGTCTTGAATCCATGTCTGCTGAAGAGACATGTGCAGGTCTATTCTAGGGTGAATAGAGCTAAGAGGAATAATCAGTGTTAATTAGACAACACTCTGACACCTGGAGAAATGAGCTAAATCAGGAATTCTGTGTGTTAGTGGAGCAGCAGTGTGTGTTGTCATCAATAAGTGAGGGTGTGTAGAGGCTGGGACCCAGAGCATCCCTTACTCCTGGTGTGAGAGTCCAGCCTCCCACCCGGAACTGTTCCTGGGGGTGTGCCCTACCCAGGTGTGTCTCCAGGAGCTGTTCCTCGCTGAGAGTGAGGCCAGGCCCTGGCACAGCTGTCCGGGGCAGTGGTGGAGCCCCCATCCCTGCAGATGAGGCCCTTGGGATTTAGTGGTGGAAGTGGCAGTGCTCGTCTTCCTTTTTACACCTGCTTTTTTATTACTTCTGACCCTCACTGGCATTGGTAAAGGATGTTTGGATTGTAGACGTGGGCAGGAGGTGCAAGGCAGCTGAAGGTGGTTTTTCAAGCCTGACTTTTTATGGGATGTTAGGCATGGAACCTAGAAACCTTATTCCTAATGTTGCTTCTTTTTTTTTCTGCCATCCTGGCTTGTGAGTGACTAAGAGCGGGCATTTATTGGTGGTTAATTACCTCAGCATCCCTGCAGAAGCACTGGCAAGCTGGGTGTGAAAGGGGGTGTGTGTGTCACGCCCTCCTCCAGCTGTGTAGGAGAGCCAGGCTCTGATGAAACCGCTGCTTGGGAAGGGTTTTTGCATGACTAACCAATCTAGTAATGGGGCTCGTTAATCGTGCAGAGCGTTGCTGTGAACAAATATTTACTAAGGAGGGACACAGATAATAAAATAAATCGGTTCTAGGTGATTTTGACTGTTTTTAAGGAGGAAGTGTTGCCTCGGATGCAGAACGAACTAAGATCTGAGCTCAGGTTGTGGACCAAGCTGATGGGCACCACGGGATATATTTATAAATCCCGGATCCTGTTAATACATACAATTATCCCAAAGGGCAGGTGCCAGGAGGGTGATGCCAGACTTTTCAGTGGTGTCCAGTGCCAGGATGAGGAGCAATGGCCGTAACCTAAACCACGAGAAGTTTCACATCAACACAAGAACTTGTGTAGGTTGAGGATGGGAACAGGCTGCTCAGGGAGGCTGGAGAGTCTCCCTCTCCGGAGCCATTCCAGCCTCACCTGGATGTATTCCTGCATCCCTTGCTCTAGGTAACCCCAGCTGAGCAGGGGCTTGCACTGGATGACCTCTGGAGGACAGTTCCACGCTCCTGGCATGCCGATGCTGCTGGCAGGAAAGAGTGAGGTCTATCCCTTTCCCGAGAGGAGGTGGCAGAGGCAGTCCGGGCGCGCTCTGCTGCCGCTCCCCGGCGGGCGGGACTCCAGTCCGGCGCTTGTTTGCTGCCGGCTGGCGCGGCCGGGCCCCGCCGCTCCGCTGCGCGCTGCCCGCCCCGGGGCGTGCGCCGGGCGCTCCGGCACCGCCGGCTCCGCT
>VXBI01000683.1:25448-85119 GCA_013397375.1 Toxostoma redivivum
GCCCGGGCCGCCGCCCTCGCCGCCCGCCGCGCTGCCCGCCGAGCCCCCCGAGAAGCGCAACACGCTGGACGTGGGCGAGGTGCTGAGCCAGGCGGACCCGCTGTCGCGGCTGGAGCGCTGGGAGCGCAGCAAGAGCAAGAACCGGACTCTGGATAACAGTGACCTGCAGCGGCTCTCGGAGCGGCTGGGCCGGGAGAGCCCCGCCGCCGGCACCGAGCACCGGCTGCTGCGCTTCTTCAGCGGCATCTTTGCACGCAGGGACGGCCCCGCCGCCCTCTTCGGCAGCCCCCACGGGCGCTCCCCCCGCAGCAGCTTCTCCAGGTCCAGGGCTTATTTTAGCAGCCTCAGGAGAGCCGCCGTGGACATGCAGTCCAGCTCCGAGAGCATCAATGGGTCCCCCCATAAAGGTGCCCGTCCTTGTCTCATCTGGGTGGCTCGGTATCGGTGCTGGGGGATGGATGGAGGGATCAAGGGCCTGCCATGTGCAAGGGCAGGGAGATGCTGCACTGGGGTACATCAGGGTGGAGAAGCTCTGGTACAGGGTGCCCAGAGAAGCTGTGGCTTCCCCTGGATCCATGGAAATGTCCAAGGCCAGGCTAGATAGAGCTTGGAGCAACCTGGGAGAGTGGAAGGTGTTCCTGCCCGTGGCAGGGGATGGAATGAGATAGTGTTTAACATCCTTCCCAATCCAAACCATTCCATGATTGTATGGATACAGCGTGCTTTTGAAGCACATGGTAGCACAGCTCTGTGGAGTGTCCTCCTGAACCAAAAATCCCTCTCTGGGGTGATTGGTTGTGCATTTTAGGACAGCTGAGTGAGGCAAGTGTGGCTCGTTTAATTATGGAATAGAAGCTGAACTGGAGTGCTGCTGTATATAGGTCACTGGGTGGCCCAGCGCTGCACAGCACTGGGACTTGCTCCTTTTGGAAAGACTTCTGTAATCTGAATGATGGGTTATGTTGGTTAGAATGGGCACTGCTGGAGAAGTGAGTGAATACTGGTGTAAATGGCTCATAAATCCTCAATGTTCATTGTAAAAAAAGGGCTTGAGCTGAGTTAGGTATTTTTGAAAAACACAGTACAGACTCAGAAGCCACACTCTTTGAATTATTTTGTTATTGAGTCATTTTATATAGCTGTGTACAAATTAGCCAGAGCGTTTCTAGTCTAGGTGGAAATCAGATAGGGAAGTCTGGGGGTTTGTGCATCCCTCAGATACAAGAAAAACTTGAACAAGAACCTTAGTGTGTGGGATGGAGGTACCTTAGTATGGGACAGCAGGGAAGAGCTGACGAGCTGCTTTCTGTGAGGATCTGCAGGGATCCCGGTATCATTGGCTGGGACGTGTCAAACCAGAAATGCTGGTTGTGAGACCGTGCTTTCTTCTAGCTGTGCTTTCAGATCTTTAATAAGTACCTGTGATGAAACATTTAACCAGCAATTATAGTCGCCTTTGAGCACTAAGTGCTTATCAGGTGGCAAACAATCTCTGAGTTGCTGCTTTACTGAAAATATGATTCTCAATTAGATTAGGCTTTCATAAAGGCCCAGGTACAGCAGAGGATGGTGGGGAGTTAGGCCCAGGTGGTTCATTGTGGAAAGCAATAACCACCTGCCAGCCCCTTCTATATCCAGAGTTCCTGCTGTGAGTGGAGCGTGCCCAGAGTTTGAGGCACGAGGAGCAGAGCCAAATATTTAGACCTAGTAACTGAGGACTGTAAGGTTTTATTGATGTAGAGGCATTCATGTGGGCTTATAATAATCTTGACGGAAATTGTGGTCTGACCTTGGTTAAAGTTCAAGGTAACCACAACAGAGAATTACTTCATTCGGCTCTTGATGCCTGTCCTGTGCCAGCACACTCCGACTCTTGCTCCCTTCCAACTGCACACAGTCATATACTGGGAGCACAGCCCTCCCAGCCAGGAGGAGACTTCAGTTAATGAGTAACTCTGGGTACACAGCCCTGAGATGTTCCAGAGAGGTTCTTGCTATGCGTGCCACTACCAGATTTGTCTGGTGCGATGAAGTCTTGAGGCTTGCTGTCCAGAAAATGTGTCCTTGTGTCTCAGCGGTGTGGCTGCAGTAGGCAGCAGTGTGGCAGGCTTGTGTTATGGGTTAGCAGGCCTGGTGTGCTCTGTTTCCTTCCTTTTTGCCATCAAATTGCAGCTTGGGAAAAAAGCTTGTGCACAGCTCCAGCTGTTGCTCATTGGCGACCGCTAGAAAGCTGAACTTGAACTAATTTTTCTTTAATTTCTCCTACTATATGCTAAGAAAAATGTTTCATTAGCTATTACAATTAGCATGCCAAATACATTTTAATATTTTAAGGTTGGAGCAAGCTGCTGTTTGGCCAGAACTTGTCTTTTGCTTCTTTTAGTTGATGTGGAGTTGGGGTACTCTTGACAGACCTGTGCACAGATTCTGGAGTAATTGCAGACATAGAGGTGGAACCTTAATTTCAGTGTGGGATAAGTTGCTTGAAAACTTGAAGGAATTCTTGGCTGTGAGGGTGGGCAGGCCCTGGCACAGGGTGCCCAGAGAAGCTGTAGCTGCCTCTGGATCCCTGGAAGTGTCCAAGGCCAGGCTGGATGAGGCTTGGAGCAACCTGGAACAGTGGAAAGTGTCCCTGGCCATGGCAGGGAGTGGGACAAGATGGGCTTTAGCATTCCTCCCAACGCAAGCCAGTCTGTGATTTTATGATCCTACACTTGTTTCCCTCATGGCCTTGGTATTCTCTGTGTTTGGTGCTGTGCATGAGTTATTTGATTTTGTACTTGCAACAAAAAGCCTGCCCAGGGACTTAAGAGAAAGTAGAATTTTTTAAAAATGGAGCTTGTGGGCATTTTTAGCTTGAAATATTCACCCAGATACTGTGATATCTACTTCGATGATATTTCCTGAAAATAAAAACCTTACTTTATCTACTGTCGGGTATAACATAGTTTTGAACAAATTTTTAAGCAGAAGAGTCAAGAATTTTTAAATCTATGTGTTTTTGATGTTACTGAGTCTGACTTAGGCTGTGAAGTCGGTAAAGGTTGATTTTTGGCTGGGATCAGTCTAGACTCTCAGTAGTTATTCATGCTGTCCCTAAACAGCCCTTGAGCATCAAAGTCTTTTCCTTTTCTACCTGCAAACCCTATTGCTGTGATACTGTTGGCCTCAAATCCTATGCAAGCAACACTTCCCAAAACTTGTGCAAGGGGAAGCAGGGGATCTGTTTATTTGAAGGAAGAAAGTTTTTTACATGCATGATCACTATCCCCAAAGGCAAGAAGAGAAACTTCATAAACTTCAAGGTAGAAAAAGTCATTAAGGGAAATGTTAGTCCTCATCTAAACTTTTTTCTTCTTGACGTCTTTATGATTCTTTCCTGATGAGAGGAACCCTTGCTGCTGTGGAAGAAGAGGAGGAGGATGGCTCTGAGGGCGTGGGGGGTGGTGTTAAATAAGTTCCTTTTTCAGTGGTTCTCACTTGTTGCTTTTATTTTGAGATAAGTTTGTTTGAATAAACTCTCTTTAGGATATACTAAGCAGATCTGGGTATCAAAACTGTTGACTATCAAAAAGAGTATCATTATAATATGATAAACTGCTCTTTTGAGGTTTTTTCCCCTGAGGTTTTAGAGGAGTTAGTTTTAAGCTCTTATCTCAAATTCTCTGCAGCTTAGAGTCGTGGGAAGCAGGGGAAAGCTGCTGAGTGATCTCGTTGGAGGCCTCCAGCCTTTTCCTTGCAAAGCTTCACTTGAGATAATTCTTGTTAGTTCTGTGTCATCTCCTTGCTGCCCTGGTCAGTGCTCTGCTGTGCTGCTGGCTTTCCCAGTGCAGCCCAGTTTGCCTGATGTGCACTGGTACGGATGAGTGGGTGGAGATCTGGAGCACATGGGATTTGAGCAGTAAGATGGAAATGCACTGGAACTGGTCCTGTGTGGCTCCCTGGGTTGTAGCTGCAGGGTTTTGGTGCTATGCTGGCATAAGCATAATCTTTTTCAGTGCTGGAGAGTCCCTGGTTTCATGAACTAAAAACCTTCTAGGACTCTTTCAGCTGTTTCAGTTCTTGTGAGTGTTGTCTGAAAGTTGTTATGAAAATAAAACCCAGCAGATAAATAGATTGCAGTTGGGGTTAATCATTTTCAAGCATTGTCTAAGAGGGTTTTTTTATTATTATTTATTGGGTAGGTCTTGTGTCAAGCAGAATGAATGCCATCTGCACTGATAGAGCCAGGTGATTAAGAACTGAACTGGTATTAAGGTCACTGGCTGAATTAGAGAATGGGATGGATTAATGTTTGCACAATATTGAAGTATGTGCCAGCTGCTAGCAGCTATGGTCTTTGTTTTTCTCTTAAAACTGAAAAGAAATGTATCATTTTAATGCTTCTCTGCTATAAACTTGACACTTAAATGCCTAATGGCAGTAATGGGTAACTTTGTTGGGACAGATCACTGAATACTTCTGTGAAATGTTGTGCAGCATTCATCTCATTCCCTACCAGACCAAGCTCTGTAAATTGAATTATGTTCTGTTGTTTTGCCTGTCCCTTGGTTTACCACTCCAGGTAACAATGTGGTTATCTAATGAAGCTCATGCAGATGACCAAAGCACAATTTCCACAAGGGAAAGAAACATTCAGAGCATGATATTCCTTTTCCTTTCCTCCTAATTCCTTGCTTTGAATCTGAGGTTGGTCAATGTAACAGAAGCCAAGTGCCAGGTCCTGCCCTTGGGTCACAACAGCCCCTGCAGCACTGCAGGATGAGGGAGGAGTGGGATCTGTAAGGAAGGGACCTGGAGGTGCTGGTCAGCAGCAGCTGAACATGAGCCCAAGTGGCCAAGAGGCCAGTGGCCCCTCCAGGCTGTGTCCAGTTCTGGGCCCTCTGGCCAGGAGGGCACTGAGGGGCTGGAGTGTGTCCAGGGCAGGGAATAGTGCTGGGAAGGGGTTGGAGAAGCTGGGAAAGGGGCTCAGCCTGGAGAAAAGGAGGCTCAGGGGGGACCTTGTGGCTCTGCACAACTCCCTGACAGGAGAGGGCAGGGAACAGGGACAGGAGGAGAGGGAACGGCCTCAGGCTGCGCCAGGGGAGGCTCAGGTTGGACAGCAGCAGGAATTTCTCTATGGGAAGGGTGGTCAGGTGTTGAAGGGGCTGCCCAGGGCAGTGTGGAGTTCCCATCCATGGAGGTGTCCAAGGAACACCTGGATGTGGCACTCGGAGCTCTGGTCTGGGGACAGTCACAGGTTGGACTCAGTGGCCTTGGGGGGCTTTTCCAGCCTAGACAATTCTGTGATTCTGAGGAGCATTGGGTTCCTCTGGAACTCTTTGCTCATCCTGGTGAGTCTACAGTTACTGGATTTTCAGAGGTGGAGTCTGTCTGTGAGGTGGCAGATGAGCTGAGACCAGAGGAGGGTTTTAAGTTGCTCATAGTTGCTTCATGATTTGACTGCAGTTCTTTGTTGGATGTAATGGTCATTTTGCCCTGCAAAATGAAATCACTGGTACCAGATGCTGAACTCTTACTCTCTCTAGTGAAGCAGCCAGAACCTGCCATCACTCCCATTTCACAAAATACAATTTCAAAGCAGTGTAAGCTCATTAGCAGGGCTGCATCCAGGTCTTGGATTCCTAGATCACCACTGAAGAACCACTTGGGCGTATTTGAATGAGCAGTTTGGCTGCAGAGCAGAGCTAATTTTGATCCTGCAGAGCTGATGACCAGCAGTAGTTGAACACTGATTGCCCAAGTACAACTCTCCAGTTACCAAATAATGAGTGTAGAACGATGGCGTGTACTGGGGTTTTTTTTGGCATGGCCATAACCTCAGGAATTGGTGTTTGGAAAGCAGAGAGCAGCACATGTTTTAAATGCCTGAATATTCCTTTTCACTTTGTGCTGCATAGGATTTAACAAGAAATCATTAATGCAGACTGTTAATGTGCTGGTGTTACTTTTGATAAGTGGTGTTGGGATTTCCCCATGGCAACTGCAGTAAACACACAGCGAGAGGCGATTCTGCCAAAAAACACAGAATGGCTTTTTTCATGTGCGAGGAAAAAGAAATGTCAGTGTATTGAACCCGTGAAACTATCATCTATTTTGTTCATGAAAAGCATCCAACATAAAGCTATTATCTTGATGGGAGTTGAAAACGGGGCGCTTGATGATTTTTGATGGTTCAGGCTGGTACATAATGACAGTGTGTGACAAATACTTGTGCTTTATTGACAAAATAGTACCAAATGTTTCCCTAACGCAAAGCAGGCGGCAAATGCCAGCCAGAGAATAAGCAAACAGCGTGCTGCAGCTTTCTGCAATCTTTTTTTGATCATCACAGACGACACTAATGGTTGGCCTTGTTATTTATTGAGGTTTCCTTTGGGAAGAAGAAGGGAAGCAAGGCAGAGGGACCTGCAGTGCAGCTGATGGCTGCAGGAGCAGCTGGAAGGGGTTTGGGACAGGCAGGGACTCAGGGCAGCGTGTTTGTCGTGAGGGTCACTTGGTCAGTAGGTCTCATTTGGAGGGATGTTTGTGGAGTGGGTTCACTTAAGTCATCATTTCACCTCCCCCTCAGTACTTGTTCTCATGTTTTGGGTTCTGTTGAGGCTGCCCAGATGAAGATGTAAAGGTCACTTGTCTGAAGGGATAACCCAGAGTAAATCTCTCCATGTATTGAGATGTTACAACAAGGGCTTTATGAGGAACCCTGTAGGATCTGTCTGTAATGTCAGTGCAGTCCCTGGGATTTACGAGGTGGGCACCTCTATATTTCCTGGCTGTAAATGTTCCACGTGGGTGGTACTCAAAGTGTGTCTCCTTGCTTTGAGCAATGTTCCCTCTATATTGCCTGACACCCGTTATTTGTACCTTTATTTTCACTAACCTGTAGATAGAGCTATTGAATTAAAGATTCAGCAATGTCAGTTCTCGTTATATCGAGCAACTTTGATTTTTAAGTGAATTGATGATGTGTCTCAATTGCTGAGCTTGGGGAAGTTCATTTCAGCCTTGAAGGTACTTAATAAGAAATAAATTCAAAGTTTCTTGGGAAAATCCCAGTGTTAGTAATGGGTTCTTGTTCTT
Organism: Toxostoma redivivum; assembly: GCA_013397375.1. Taxonomy (NCBI): domain Eukaryota; kingdom Metazoa; phylum Chordata; class Aves; order Passeriformes; family Mimidae; genus Toxostoma; species Toxostoma redivivum. The sequence continues at coordinate 32,529 of VXBI01000683.1, forward strand.
CCCAGCTCCCATTTTGTGAATGAAGCCTCCCAGCAGATCTTTCCTACTTGGAAGGATTAGATGCTGATGTTTTGCTACTTAGATATGAAGGGGAGCTCAAATACTGTGCTGAGTGCTGCCAGCTCCTGGTGCTTCCAAGTGATTTATAATCCCTCTTTGTTTGCATGTATTTGTCAGTCAGCTTGTCTGGCTCCTTTGACAGAGAATCTGGATTCCTGAAAGTGCTGCTTTAGGACTTGGTGTGTATATACATATACATGTGTGGGGTTTGGGAAGAGGGTTCTGCATCACTGATGCAAGTATTTTCCCTCTTATTCCCATGCAAACAGTTGCTTAACAGCAGTGCCAATGTATTAAACATAAGGGAAAACTCTTGAAAAAGTGGGTGCTGAACCACTCAGTGCAGCTGTATTTGATTTGATTTGTAGGGATGTGTAAGGCATTTATGGAGCTGCCTCCCTCTTCAGTTTCTCTGCTGCTTCTGTGGGTGCAGATGTTATTTGGGTATTAAAAGCACAATATTTTACCCTAATGAGTTACTGTTTGTTCTCACTACCAAGTGGCACTTCTTTTCTTAGGCTGAACCCCGAGAAATCAGTAGTGGCCCTGAACCCTTAGGAGTGCTCCTGCACAGGTGATGCTCTCCCTGCTCCCAAAACCAAGGGCTCCCAAAGCCTTCTTTGGGATGAGTGTCAGAGTGACAGTGCCTGAGACATCTCCTGCTCTTCCAGGGCTCGTGTTATCCAGGGTTAAATGCCTGGGAAACTGGGATGTTGACCCAACTGTTCCTTATGCAACATCCCAGCTCAGAAGCTCCTCTGTTCAGATACAGAAATATTTATGTTGGCAAGGCAACAGCTTTTATGCCTCGACCTCTGTGTCCTGCAGGAAAAAATCCGAGTTTGTGCTCATGGAGGATACAAGGTTTAACTTTTCTCCAGGTTTAATTACTGAACCTGTTAAAGTTGACCCTGTGTTGCTCTTCACAGCTTTCAGGGGATTGCGCTCAAGCTGTGGAGAGAAATTAAACTTTTGTCTTCTCTCACCTGACTTGAATTGAAAAATCACCTGTTTTGCCTCATCCTCTGCTGCAGATTGTTGTCTTCCTTGCTCAGGCTGCTCTTCCTCCCTGCCTGTCACTGGTACCCTCTCCCTTCGTACATTCTGACTTGTTAAATTTGTCAATGAAGAGTTTGTTTTAACAAAAAGAGGTTAATTGCTGCCCTCAGGAGAAGGTGTTATCTTTGATTTTGTGCTGTTTGGCCAGGAATTTCCTCAGCTTTACAGCATGGGGTTGAGCAGCCTTGTGCTACTCAAGGGTTAACTGGAGATATTTTTAATTCCGTGTAATTTTGTGCATGGCAGGGTTGTTTCCCAAGGGTCACAGGAAGAAGAAGGCAACACTAAAGGACTCTCTCTGAAAAAAAGGTGTTTTAAAAGCAGTGTTTGAAGGTCCCTGTTTGCAGGGCAGTGTCCCTGTGGGGTCACCTGGGTGTTAGTGAAATGCCTTTGAATGCGAGCAGTTCTGGCCAAAATATGTTATTTTTGTATCTGATTCTAATCTCTCAAAAATATCTTAGCATGTCTTAAGTTTTCAAAATTCCTGGCTATTTCTGAGTTAGCTGGAAAGTCACTGCTTAGGGCAGATCGTGGTAATTGAGATGAGAACGAAGAGCTGAACTGGGTGAGGTGGGGATGGGATCTTCAAGGAGGGGAACTGAAGTTCTCCGGAAAAAAACCTCTTTATTTCACTTTAGGTATCTGCAGAGCTTCCCAGGTGACTCAGGGTGAGGTTGTTTGAGAATTACAGGCTCTGAAAAGAGCAGGTTGGGATCAGATAAGAGAGATGTATGTTTGACTGTGCATAAAGATGTGTAAACAGCTTGATTATTTCTGTGTGTATGCACCAGAGGCATGGAAATGCTGGGAGTCTGTTTGGCTGCCTTCAAAACTTGTGGGAATCCTTCCCTTTTTGCCCTTTCTTATCTCTTGGTCTTGTGAGCATAAAGGGCGGGGAGTGAAAAGTGAAATCCTGCTGTAGGTTTGCTTTATGTTGGGACTTAAACATTCCTGAGATTATTGCCACATTTTACTACTGCCACCTGCTTTCCCTCCCCAGTGCTGGGCTGGGGAGGCTCTGCAGAGCCCCAGGTGTGTCTCCTGACTGCTGTCTGCCACTGAATCACCTGCTCATGCAGTTGACCTCCAGCCCTTTGAACTGACTCTATTTTTAACTTAAAGCAGGCAGGAGAATTCATGCTAAGTAGAGGCTGAGCAGACAGCACTGCAGTCATCTAAAGACTTCTTGTTGCTCTCAGTGCCCCCTTCCTCCAGGAAACAGAGCTGGTAGTGTGGATGAACTTGTTCTGAAAAGCCCAAATTAAAACAAATATATATATTTGTTATCTATCTACCTATCTGTTTAGTCATGGAATCTGAACATTTTTTAGTTCAATTGTGCCTGTAAAACAGAAACCTGATGGCTGCTATTTTACATGAAGGCTGTGAAACTTTGTTTTCCAGTTTGGCAGATGGTTTCATTCTGTTTAACTCTGATTAAGATATCACAGTCCTGGGCAGATGTGCTATTTCTGTCCTGAGGTCGTTGTGCAGTGTTGCCTTGCCCTGCTCCTGTGTATTTCTGACCAAGTTCCAGTTCAGTGGTGAAGCTAAAAATCAAGAGGAGACCTTTCCATGAGCTCTCCCAGGCTGTGTAAGAGCAGTTCATCACCCCAGATGCCCTTCCCAGGCTGGCAGCTTACTGGCAGAAACAAATAATCTTCCCTTGCAGGACAGTGGGGATTAAAGTGCAGGTCAGTGCTTGTCCTTTGGCCCTAGCACATCTCTCAGTGCTGGTCACTCACCTGCTGCTTGATGCTCATCCAGGCTCCTTGCACCTGGAGCATTCCTGATTCCTGTCCTCCTGTAGATGAGTACCACTCATTGCTTTTTCCCAGATTCTCCCACCTAAATCTCAGCCAGAGCAGCACCAGGATTCATGTTATTCTTTGTTTAAGGAGGGAACCCTTCTGTTGGGTGGCCTTTACTGGCAGTTTTCATCTGATCCCTTTGGAACCCATCCTTATTTGGGGTGGTGAAATAGCAGTGCCTGATTTTGAGGGACCTTTGTGTCCCTTCTGAATGAAGTCTGAGGGTCTGCAGGGAAGCATCTCAGAAGCAGGACTTTCCTGGGATTACTTTGGTAGGGGCAACAGAACAAAAAGCTGCATTTAAAGTAAAGAACTCCAGAACAAAGTAGGATTTATTTGCTGGGTTAATTACAGTTTTTTTCTAGGTAACTGTTAAATGATGCTATATTAACTCCTTCTTACGATGAGATGCCTTTTACCATGAAAATGGAGGTTCTAATTTCCTTGTGGATCATGGATTGCAGTCCCAGATGTTGTATTTCACACTGTACCATTGAAACTTCAGTATGAAATCCCTGCAGGCCCTCAATGTGTGTGTGGGCACCTTGTGGGCTTTCACCTGGGAATGCTTTCATTCAGGTGTCTTGGAAAAGAAATGAGCATTCTCAATGAGCACACTGCAGGAAATTGTTCTTGGAGTCCCTCCTGGAAGTTTCTTTGGCAGGAGCAGGGGCCATGCCTGTCGAGGTTGGCTGCAGTAACCAGGCAGAGGGGTTAAGGTGAAGCTCCTCTGCTTTATTCTTACAGGGTATGTTCCTGTCACAGCTTGCCTTAACCTCTACCCTTGCAAAGTATGTCAGGAATTGACTGATAACAAATCCCTTTCCATCCCCAAATAAAGAAGACATGGAGTGTGATCCAAGCCTGCCTGCTCTGGTTTGTATTTTTAGGGCCCCCAGGTTGAGAATCAGCTGTGTCAGTGTGATGTTACCCATAAATAGTGTGGTAAAGCATGGAGACAGGTTGTTTTTGTGTGGAAGAACTGATGGAAAACCAATCTGGTGTTGGGGGCTTGACAGCATTTAGTGGGTGACGGAGCTGGTTGTGCTGCAGTAATGATTGATGGAGTGTGTGCGACCCTGTTTCCACACCACAGGACTTCCCACAGCTTTCCTTCAGCAGTGCCTGGCTGCCAGGTCAGTGACCTGTGCCCAGGTACCCATTGCAGGTGTCTGCTGGTGCCTCTGAGTGTCTCAGTCCATGCTGGCTTTTCCAGCCTCCTTCCCAGCCCACTCACAGCTGCCACTGCTGCCCTTGGGGAATAAAACCAGAGGAATTTCTCTGTTCCTTCCCTCCTGCAGGAGGGAGCTGAGTTACCCAGCCAAGCTCCAGTGAGCTCTGCAAATTTGGGATGGAGAATTCCCGCTCCCACTCTCTGTGCATTGCACTGTTACAGCAGGGTTACAGGTTCACACTCTAGGTAAAAACTGCTTTCTTTCTGAACCCAATCTGAGTTCCTTTCCTGCAGAATAATCCCAGGAATGTGTCCCTGCAGTCATCGCAAGCACTGCTGGGCTTTACTGTTTACATGTGCTGTCCCCTGTCCCCCAGCGCTGGCAGTCCTCAGGGGAGGAGGAAGGAGGGGTTTGTGCAGTAAAAACAGAACAAAAACCACAGCAAAAACATAAAGCATACTTTTTCCTCTGCTAAGATTAATAAAAATGGATTTCTGTGCTTTTTTTCAGTCATTCAGAGGATGAGCTTTGATGAATAAAGCAAACAAGGAGTGGGTGCTGGATGAGAGCTCCAGGAGCCTCATGTAACCTCCACAAAGGGCTTCTCAGATAAACCCAGGCTAAATTTGGGCTCACACCACTGTAGTTTAGCTTATCTTGTCACCTCTTGTACCCTTTTCAGCCAGTCTCAGAGGAATTTTTTTTTTCCTTAATTCCCTTTTTTCTGAGAATTCCCTTTTTTCAATGGCATGGCATTTTGGGGGGATTACATATGATTTATTTACATATATAAATATACATATGAAATATATATATAAATGCATATATGTAATTTTTATGTAATGTATAAATCCATGTCAGATGAAGTCTGCTTTCTATGCCTTTATTTCAGGCACATTCCTATGCATATTTAATAATTTTATGGCTGTGGCTAAGCTGCTGAGCTGTGTGATAGGAGTCTGGCATCAGGCTATGTCCTTGCTCTCTGAGCTGGGAATTTTTTGAGTAATAAAGGCAGTTGTTTTTAACTCCAACTCGTGAAATCACTTAAAGTGAATTTTACCACCTTTATTTCTTCATGTTTGTTTAGTGGAATATGCATCCAGCAGGCCAGACCTAGGAAAAAGTGATTGCAGAACTAATAAAATCAGCTGGGTGTTGAAATAAGCAGTTTTGCAGCATTCTCACTTGTATTTTTTTCCTTCATTTCAATGTCATGTTTTTTCCAGTGGATGACTTGTGCTTAAAACCTTGGGCCTCAAAGTGGTTGTGAGGCTTTTTGTTGTTTTGTTGGGAGTTTTAAGGACACTTTTAATGGTTCTGTCACAGATTTTGGCAGCATTTTTGAGGAGCATTTCCAGGACATTATAATTGGTACATGAAGTAGGAGCCAGAGTGTGTAAATGCAGCTTGAATTACTGCACTTCCTTTTGAAGTCTTGAGTCTTTGAGGTTCTGGTCACCTGAATTTTCAGGAAGTAGTGTGGCATTTAATTCCTATAGCAGATTCTTTAGCTGGAAACACTGTGGCTGTTTATATTAAAGTGAAATTTAAGTATAGGATTTTCTTGGAAAATACCAATAGAGGCTGGGGGATCAATGCAAAACCCCAAAGGTCGTTTTCAGTAGGCTCTTGTGCTGTTGGTGGCTTTTGTCCCTGGGCATGTTATAAATCACTTCTGGAAATAATTTGGGAATTACTGAGAAGAACTTCAACAGTGTTGAAATTGCTGTGACGAGGAAACATCCTGTGCTGAAGCAGCCTTGAAAGAATGGCCTCACATTTCTCCTTTATTGTGGGTGCTGGTTGGGGGGCAGCCAAGGGATTTGTGTGCTTTGGGGTTCCTCAGCTCAGCTTTGGGTATTGCTCTCTTGATAAAAGATCTGCTTTTAGCTCCAGGGGCTCTCCCTCCCCACCACTTTATGGTTTGAGTAGTGAGATTTATTTACTGGAGTGTTGTGGCATGTTTAATGTGGGTGTTAGTCCATAATGCCAGTGCATGTCATATTTTGGGATAAATGACTGACTTTTTGAGGATCTAATTGACAAATGCTTCAATTGTAGCTTCAAAATGCTTAATGCTCACTGTATGTGTTGGGGGAGGCACTGAGGTACAGGCTGTCAAATACAGTGTCTGTATCAAAGAATTGGAAATTTAAGTGCTTATTGTTTGGTTTATGCAGAAAATCTCATAATTCCTCACTGATTCATCTCGGACATTTTATTCCCCAGATATCAGTTGGGCAATGTCAGCTTTCCATTTCTTGTGCTGGGATTTCCAATAGCTCCTTTTTGAAATTCATCATATTTCCCCTTTATTTTAAGCAATAAGGATTGTGGTGACATCTCTACTTGATTTAAAAGATAAATGCCTGACTCTGGGGAGTTCAGCTGTCTGAAAACACCTTTAAAGTTTTTTCCCTCCAGGTGAAAACGCTCCCTTCCTTTGTTGAAAGTGGGAATGAGTGTGGCAGGTCCAGAATTCTTGGGAAGGATGGAGCCTTTGTGATCCAGGGTATCTGCAGGGGTGGGCACACCTGGGGTCACTCAAGTGGCACAACAAAACCTTGTGAGCAGGCAGGTTGTGGATATTTTAGGGTGCAGTGGTGCAGCACTTGAGAGCAGCCAGAGGTTTTCAGTTCTCAGTGTCAGATGCAATCCTGAGCAAGGGTTTAATTCAGAGGTACAATTTTCAGCCTGAAATCTGCAGTGGGTTTTTTACTGCATTTATCTCAGGCTTTTCCTTCATGTGGAGACTGGTCAGTACAGAGATGTCTTCATCCAGCAGTTCTTTGGGAGCCCTCTGTGACTGCCTGCCTGCTTTTTTAATGGGGAAAAACTCATGTAATGCTTCCCTGGATAGTTTTGTTCATTCTTCTCGTGTATTACAGTGCCTAAAGCAATTTAATAGGTAACACAGTTTGATTTTTTTTCTCCCTGCTGTAGCCTTGGTATAATTCACCATGATAATTGCTTTAGAGGTTTACAGATGACAAACATGTCTGGTTGTAAGTACACACCTGGCTTAGCTACTTAGAATAAGGTTGGACTTGATCTTGAAGGTCTTCTTCATCCTGAGTTTTCTGTGATTTTAACAGGGATGCAGACACTTTCTGATGTGTATCCATGGTGCTTGGGATGGAGCAGGGCATGTTGATGATGTTCACCTGTAATGCTGAGCAGGGCTAATGAAAATCACCTCACAAGAAGCACCTGGGCAGCATTTCCTCCAGTGGAGGCACCCATGGAATTAGGGCTGTAAGGGTTTCATGAAAGAGGGCAGTTTGATCCTGTGCAAGGTAATGTTCTCAGTTTGTATTGTCTGCTGTCCAGCTTTTCCATCAAAAGTTTTCTTCTGTAAGAGCAGCAGGCTTGTGTGCAGTCTTTGATTTTGTCCTGCAGCCTGGTAAGGTGATGGTGCTGAAAACTGCTGTGAGCCTTTTCTTCAGAGGGAAGGGCAGCAGGATGTGATCCTCCTGCTCTTTTAGGCTCCCTGATAAACTGTGCTCCCAGTGAAATGGCTAAAATCATATGTAAATATTCTGCTCTTGCCTTGGAGGCTGGCACTGAGGCAGATAAGGGGAGCAAATTGTCCTGAGATATTAATCTTACAGTCTGAATAAGAGGAGAATGAATTGGACAATAGGGATTATCTGGAATCCAAATTCTGTACCTTTTTCTTCAGGATGAGTGGAGCTCAGAGCAACCTTATCTGGTGGAAGGTGTCCCTACCCATGGCAGTAAATGATCTTTTAGGGCACTTTCCAACCCAAACTATTCTATTACTTTTAATAACTGGAAGTATGTTTTTATATAAATACATGGGAGCTGCTAGAACTGTTGACGCTGCCTTTATTTAATGGTGACTATTCTGTTGCATACCCAGGTGTGTCTTCTCTGATCTCTAACTGTGGTCTCCTCATCTCCCTGAGTTGGTTGTAATTTGTGTGGTGGAACAGCACCTTTTAAAGGCTGATTAGTATTTGTGTGAGTCAGCAGGGACATGAATGGTGGGTGGTTCTCAGCCCTCCAGGAAATACTTCCAGAGCTAATAAAGGTGAGGTGTCAATTGGAGCCAGCTGGTACCAATGGCATTACTTTTGCCTTATGTTCAAATGGTCTGGAGACTTGGATTTCAAGTGTTGGGGGTCACCCAAACCACTAAATAAAATATATATATATAAAATGAGTTGGGTTTTCTTGTCTGCCTCTTGTTGGTGTTTAGGGTAAAAGCTGTTTTGTTTATCTATGAACATGGGAAACCCCTTAGAGTTTTGTGGAATGAAGAAATTTCACTGCTGGGATTGCTTTACCACCATATATAAAGGTTTGTCCCCTCATTTACTTGCATGTATGGACAATAAGAACATCTGCTTCATCTGAAGATTTGTGTATTAGACCAGCTTGGGATTTCCCTAAACAGAACACTCAGAGCAGGAGGCACCTCACTTTGCCAGCTCTGCTTCCATCAGGTACAGCTTGATGCCATTTTTCTCATTCTACGGTTAGATGTCCCAAGCATTCAAGAGAAAAAAATCTGGAATGTGGTTGGAACAACCTTACAGCCATCATTTGGGACTGAGTTACAAGTGGAAACTTGTTGGCTTGTTAGAAAAGCAGTGAGCTTGTGCTGGGAGAGTGAGATTTTCGTATTCCATGTCTTTGGGAACAGTTTCCTAGAGCTAGGTGAAGACAGTAAATTTGGAAATGCTTGTTTTTTTTTTTTTTTGTTTCAAACCATGCCTATTACTGTTAAGTTCAGACTTTTATTTTACAAATAATATTGTTTGTTGACAGTGTGACCTGCAGTATGGTAAACCTCCATCACTGCTGTGGATTAAGTGGAAAGGTCAGCAAAGGCAATTAAAAATTATTAAAATAAGATATCTACTGACATTGCTGCGTCCCTTGAGGCATTCCAGCCAGGCTGGATGAGGCTTGGAACAACCTGCTCTAGTGGAAGGTGTCCCTGCCCGTGGTAAGGGGTGAAATGGGATGGTTTTGTAGGTCCCTTCAAACCCAAACAGTCCTGGGATTCTGTGGTGGCTGTCAAAATTCACTGGCTTCTTGACAGGGAATGAAAATATGGATGCTGGAGAAGAAATTCCAGTAATTTGAGGATTTAGCTTGTGCAAATGTCTTGTGGCATTCCAAATAAATTTGAGGAAAAAAACCCCTTCCTAGCCAGAGCTTTTGATGATGCCATAGGGGTATATAACCAGTCAGGCTCTGGTTTTCTTGCACAGCCTCCATAAAAATGCTGGAAAGACTGAGTGCTAAAAATACATCCTTAACCCTACAGCAGTGGTTTGTGTTGGCCTTCCTGGAGGAACGAATCCCTTTAATTAGTAAGACAGTGAAGTTTATTTTGGGGTTTGCTTTGTTTTCATTCTGGGATGTGAACTCTTATGTGCTGCAGCTTAAAAAAATGCAGAATGCTGTGGCTGTGCTGGGGTCTGCTCCAGCTGCTGGCAGCAGCTGCAGCCTGCACTGCGCTCCTCATCCCCCTGCCTGCCTGGGCCTGGGAAAAAAGAAATCCATTTAAACGGCAAGGAGGAGCCAGAAATTGTTTTGCTGTGCCCCAGTAGCTGCCTGGATGTGCTAAGCACATGTTGTCTGTGTGTTTGTGATGCTGAGGACAGAGGTCCCCTGGCTTTGTGCAGGAGCAGCTTCTGGGAGCTCCCTGGAAGGGCAGAGCTGCTCCCTCTGGATTCTGGAAGTGTGCATGCATTCAGTGTCACACGTTCTGCTGCTGCTTTTGGGGAGGCTTTCTTGAGATTTGGAGCCATGGCTGTTTGCCTTCTGTTTTCCCACTGTACTGCTTCCAAGTGGCTGTGCTTTATTATGGATTTAAGGCTGAACTTGATTGTGTTAATTATTTTCTTAAGAGTATGTGCTGGTGGTGTTGCTGGAATAGAGGCTGACACCCTTCTTGCTGGCTTTGAAATATTTTAGATCTTTCTGTGGGTTTTTTGGCACTCTTTTTATTTTTTTCTAAGCATGAAAAGATTTTTTTATGATTAATTTCAGTGGCTGATGGGGTCGAGTTTACCTGAGGAAGTGGCACAGAGGTGACAAGGAATATAAACTGGCCCCCAGCTTTCCTTTCTCAGCTCATTAAAAGGAACTAGGAGGTTATAGGATTAGTAGGAAACAGAATTTGAAAGATTACTTCAAGTTTACATACTTAAAGAGTAATTCTTTAAGTGTTTGGGTGCATGGGTTTAGCAAGGACTCAGTTTACAGTGTGGTTTACTAGAGCACATCATAGATCAAGACACAGCAAAAGAGGGCTTGTGCAAAAATTGCTCATTTTTTACAAATTATCCTTTAATAGGCCTCATTTGCATGTTGTACAATAGCAAATGTGAAAAGCATCAGAGCCAGGGCTTTAAGGACAGAGGTGTTTGGTCTTGTCGGTGAACAAAACTGGTTTCTGATTACTGAGCTCTGCATGGACTCCTTTAAAGATACCATTTCTAGCGCAGTGCTTTGAGTTTAAAGTATGTGCCTGAGGTGATGGGAACCTGCTGAAGCTTGGAAAACACACTTGAGTTTCTTGGCTTCACCCAGGAAACACAAATAAGAGCATAGCCAGAGGGCAGGATTTTTTGTGAAGACCCACAACAGTCTGATTCCTAGATGAGTGTTTTTTTTGTTTTTTGTTTTTTTTTTTAAAGTCATATTACCAGTTCTGGCAAAGTAAAGATTCAGCTTTCTAAGCTTCAAATGGAGAAGGATTAATGGATGGATATTTGCAATGGTTCTGTGTTGATTTAGATCCCACTGCAATAATTCTTCAGGTGCTGGGGGAGGTGGGAGGGGAGGAGAAGCCAAAGGAGCGATAGAGAATGGACCTTGGCATCCCAGCAGCTTTTCCTTACTTCTGCCTTCCTCCAGACCTGCAGCTTTATCTGCAGGGGAGAGCTTTGTGTTACAGCCACCCAGTCTAAAGTTCATGTGAGGAGTGTTTTGGGTTTCCAAAAGAAACCCTTCGGACTTGCACAAGTCCTGCATTTTCCAAAACGCCTGGTGGTAGCAGGTGCTTTTTTAAATAGGGGGCTGTGAAAGAAAACGCGTTCCTAATGGAGCATTTAGTCACATATTATCTTTTCTAACTGTTATTAGCTGTTTTTAAGCAGTTTTCAGGTAAAAGGTGCTGGCAGACCTGAGCCCTCCCCTGCTCGCTTGGCTTTCTGTCAGCTTCAGGATGCATCCCTGGCTCAGCTGTGCAGTGCTAAGTCCCAGGTTTTTAGTGCTGGCTTTATGTTTTGGTGGCTTTACAGGCTCTTGGTAATGAAATGGAGTGAGTGAGTAGTGGCCTTGTTGCAGGAAGATAAAAACTAATTGGGCAGCTGAGGTGAGTGTGCACTGCTCAGGTGTGCTGCCAGAGCAGAGAGCCCAGGGAGAGCATCCAGGGCCCCTGCCTGTACTGGGAAGCTTTATGGGACCGTATCCCTGCCCCATGAGGTCAGGGAGAGGCTCTCACCCACACAGACCGTGTCTTCCCCACCCCACTTTCCTGCATCAGGTTCCCCATGTGGGCTCTTAGGAAATCAGCCTTTTTCTCATAATGGGTCTCTGCACAACTGAAATAAAATGGGCCCCCTTTGCACTGTTTCCTTGTTGCTGTAACCAGGGCTTTTGCACTGCTTCCAGCTCAGCATTAATTCCCTTTGAGACCATGCCTTGGATTGCATTAACTTTTTTTTTTTTTTTTGACATTTGACAAAAGCTTTGTTTAAACAAGTTAGATGTGCATCAGGCTAATAAATATAAACCCCATCAGATTATTCCTGCTGGGCTGTTCTCTGGAGAACAGTGTCTCATTTGTGTATTTTCCACTAATCATCTCCAAATCTTGCATGGGTGATATCAAATTAGGGAAAGTGGATTTAGGATTACATATGGTACAGTCAGGGAAAAAGAGGCTCTGTTTTGACAACCAGCATAGCAATCTGGGAGACATGACTCCAGTTCTAAAAAATGTTTTCAGAAATGTGTTGCATAAACAAGTCATCATTTCCCTGGTGGAGAGGGGAAGTGTTTTTCTAGATGTACTTCTGTACAAACCTTCTGGACCTGTTTTCTGTAGCCTCAGTTAAAAGCACTGAAAAAGGTCAATGTGAATGGTCAGATGATGTCAGAGCACAGATTTGGGTTGGCAGGCAAGGAATTTGGGCCATGAGCTGATCTGTGAGTGACTGAACTTGTGACTGAACGTGTACGCTGCCGGTTTTGGCACGTGGGTGCTGGGAGTGCAGCAGAAGAATAAAGAATCCTCAATGACACCACCACTCCTCTGCAGGTTCCTCGAGAGGGGAGGGCCATTTGGGGGATGGGAAGAGTGTAGGTTCAGTTGGGTTATGGGATCACACCCATTAAACCACGTTGACTTCATCGTGGCTGCCTGGGTGTGACAAGGGACAGAGTTTGCCTCTGCATTAATCACACTGTGCAACCAGCGAGCTGGAGTTGAGAGTGAGCTCTGTAGGTGGATGGATAAATGAGATATTGGGAAGGGTAGACTTGGCTTTTATGGGGAAAATCATAGCTCACATTTAGTCAGGTTCTGTAGGGGAGGACGAAGGAAATCTGTTCATTTTGATTGCTCTCGCTAAAGATTTGAGCTGAGCTGCCATCAGATAAGAGGGAGGGTCCTCTTGTGCATAAAACTTTATTAAAAGTAGGAAATCATGTCTAGGAATAAATAATTGATATATTTTTTTTTATGTTGAAAAGACCCAGCAGCAAATCCTGGAGGAATGTGCTGCAGCCTCTTCAGGTTGAGGTACTGATGAATGAATGATGAATGCCCAGGGAAAGCAAAAACCAGGAGCTGGTTGTGCAGGGCTGCAGAGGAACCTGGTGGTGGTTAGTGGTGGACATCCTGGTGGCTTGAACTTGCTGTAGGGTGGTGTGGGGACAGTAAAAGGGAGGTGAATTTGGTCCAGGCAAGAGCAGTCCTCCTGAGGAGTGGGGCAGCCAAGTGGGATCAGCATGACAGAGGAGGGGGAGCTAAAGATGGAGTCACTCCTGTTTATCCTTCCTTACATAAGGATTAAGAAGCACGTTGTGAAACTGGTAAGAGGCAGATGAAAACCCAGCCCAATAGTTTTCCCTTTTGTTATAATCCCAAAGACAATTGAGCTATGAGTTCCTGTAGGACCTTGGCAGTGCCCTTAGCAGAGATGCACAGCTGTGAGTAAAACACTTTGTGTTTATGGGAAGAGGCTGCCTCTGTCTGAACTGCTTGTTCACAGAATCCCAGGATGGTTTGGGGTGGAAGGGGCCTTAAAGCCAATCCCATCCCACCCCTGCCATGGACAGGAACACCTTCCACTATCCCAGGGTGTTCCCAGCCCTGTCCACCCTGCCCTTGGACACTGCCAGGGATCCAGGGGCACCCCCAGCTTCTCTGGGCCCCCTGTGCCAGGGCCTGCCCACCCTCTCAGGGAACAATTCCTTCCCAATATTCCATCTAACCCTGCCTCTGGCAGTGGGAAGCCATTCCCTGTGCCCTGTCCCTCCAGGCCCCTGTCAATTTCTAATCTGGGATTTGGTGTCTGCCACTTTCAAGTGTTTGTACTTATGTCACTGTTTTGTTGAGCATGACTTGATGTTCTTTTTTCTCTCCTTCCTCCTATGCTTTTTTCCCTCAAGGCTGCCTTTTTTTGCTCACTTACTGCCATCTGCTTCATGTTCTGCTTCTGAAATTTGGTGATGCTCAAGTATTACCCCAGAACCATCTCCTCTGAGGAATCCCAGTGATGGGAATCCTGTGCAGGCTGGCTTGCTGTGTGCTTGGGTTTTATTTAGTATTGCTTCTAGAGCTGTGTAGGGCAGGCTCAGGCTGGAGATCAGGGCAAGGTTCTTCCCCCAGAGGGTGCTGGGCACTGCCCAGGCTGCCCAGGGAATGGGCACAGCCCCAAGGCTGCCAGAGCTCCAGGAGTGTTTGGACAATGCTCTCAGGGATGCACAGGATGAGATTGATGGGGTGTCTGTGCAGGGCCAGGGGTTGGACTGGTGCATCCTTTTGGGTCCCTTCCAGCTCTGGGTGTTCCATGATTCCATTTTCTTTTATACCAAGTAGTCACCAAGTTCCCCTTGCTATTTTTTTGTCATTATTTTGAGTTGCAGCTATTCTTACCTGTCTGAAAAGCTAAAAGTCTTTTCTGCCTGCCCAGCAAAGCCTCTCTTTTTTTTTTTTTTTTATCTCTGTTGTGACTTTCTTCTTGTCAGATAAATCTGTTCCTATATTCTTTCAAAATGCTCTTTTTCCCCCACTTCATCTTTTTTAATTTATCCTTTGACGTTGTTTCTTCTTGTGCCAACTGCAGAAGCTGTCCCTTTTCATCTTTGATGCTGCTCAGGGAGGCTCCTCATTAATATTCAGATTTGAATAAGAAAGGCTAATTCCTCGTTTGTGTTTGTAGTCAGGAGAGGCAGCCCAGGCTGTGGTTTTTGAAGGGTGTCATTTTGGGTATTTTGGGCATCCTTGCTGGGGTGTGAATTTTCCCTCCTGCCTGTCTCAAGTGTGACTTGAACAACTCGAAACTTTATCTCCAGATTTTCACTGAGTTCCTTGTGGGATCATCTTTCCTGTGCTGGCACTGCCCTTCCCTTATGGCAGGAGAGGGGAGAGAGCAGACCTCACCTCTGGCACTGCCCTGCTTTTAGGCAGATCCAACAAGGCATTTACCAAACATTCCATCTCCAGTGCCTTTTTTTTTCTTCCTGGATGCCTGTACTGCTGTGGTTCTGTGTTTAGCTGAATTTCTGTGGGGATTTGGCCCTTAGGAAATATTGTTTATTGCCTGATAAAAATGATGTTATTCCACTGCACTGCAGAGATGATAATTTCCTTCCCCAGTTTTATTGGAGCAGGGAGCAGTTGTACTACAGGGATGCTTTCATTTTCTCTTTGTCTGCTTTTTATATTCCTTCCAAGCTCTTGGTGGGGTTGTCATTGCCTGTTGGAAAAGGGGCTGGCCCAGCTCTGCAGTGCCACATTTCTCTGAAAGATGTGTTAGGAAATGTGCATTTGATTGGAATGGAGTCGTATTCCTGATGGCCCTCACTCCAAACATCCCTTGTTGATGTGCTCTGTGCTTCTCCCACGGCAGAGTTGTCTCAGGAGAAAACTGTGGTTTCATCTGTGGGATTTGAATTTCTCTTACACTAACTGTGTGTGTCAGCTCCAGAACCCAACCCACTGGGAAAATACAGGGAGTGGGAAGTTTTCCTTGTTAAGTATGTAATTTATTTTTCCTTATAAAAAGCCTGCAGCCAAAATATCTGCTCTGTTTGGTTTTAGGGTTTTGTTTTGTGGGGTGGGGAGGGTTAGGATGAACAGTCAGGGTTGGAGCTAGGTTATATTTAAGGGCCAAACAAATAATTTGGTGGTGTTAGATGTAAAACTTTGTGCGTGAGATTGGATTTGGGAATATTCTTGGATCCATTATCCATCATTTCTTTTGTAGGAAGCATGGGGTTACCCTAAGGAGGTAACATCTTTGCACCCCCCTGAAAGCTGTGTGGAGTGGCTGTAGATGGGAGAGGGGGGAGATACTAATGGCAGCATATTGTTGAATATTGTAGTGATCTGAAAACTGAAGACAAAACCCAGATGCTGTGGTGAGAGCCAGTGCTCTCCAATTCCCAAGCCCAGAAGCGTATTTTGGGAAAGGCTGGCTCGCTGGCTGGGGAGCTTGTGCAGCTCTTTGCATCCCTGGTCCTCCTTTTGTTTCCATGGCAGCACAAAGGATAACGCTGCTGCTGCAGCTGCCAGATGCTGCTGGAAGAGAGATTACAGCTCTGACCTAAATATCTCTTTAATACAGTTCTCAGTTACAGGGAAAGGTTTTTCTGATGTCGCAGATACGGGAGGCTCTGAGCGTGGGCTCAAATTCCTGATGCCTTCACTGCTCCAAGCCCAGCCTCGTTTTCCTGTTTATAATTAGGAATTGGGTATGGCCAGTGATAAATCTGTCTAATATCAAACATTTACGCTGGAGCTGGAAGAGCTCGTGGGGTTTTATCCGTCCTGACAACACTGGCAGGGGATGGGAGGAGCCTTAAACCGACAGCTCGTGAAATCCCTCTGGTTTTCAAGCTGTAATTGAATTGCTCTGTGGCAGTTTGGTGACTTGTTCTGCAGTGTGTGTATTAATGCTGTTGGTGAAGTGTAAATACAGCATTGTGCAGGGCTGGGATGTGATTCCCAGAGCCTGGCTGGGGTTCCCACCCGGAGGAGGACAGGGAGCTGCAATGCTGCTTTTTGCCTCAACTGCCTGAGAATTATAAATTACACATCTGCAGTTGAAGAAGGGAAAAAGGGACTGTTTGGAGCTGGGTGGTTGCAGCAGTAATTCCTAACTGGCATACAGTGGAAAGCCATAGAATCCATGATTCTATCACACTGAGTAGGGAGGAAATAAAACCTTAAATCATCCTGGTGCTGCTCTTGGTGGTTTTCTAAAGGTTTTGTTACTGCTTTGTAGTTATTGTTTGGTGCAATGGAACAGATGAATAAGCAGAGAGGACCCATATAAAAGACTGATTTTCAAAACCCAAACACAGCAGATACAAAAATTCATAGAATTCCAGGGTGATTTGTGTTGGAAGGGACCTTAAAGCCCAACTGGTTCCACCCCCTGCCATGGTCAGGGACACCTCCCACTAGACCAGGTTGCTCAGAACCCCATAAAATCTATTAAAAAAGCATTTTGAAACGTGACACGATCTTCCAAATAGTATTTTATGCAAAGCTTAGAAATCAACATGTCAGGAAGGTTTTCTGCTGTTTTCTGTTGGAACTGACTCAGTGCTTTGACTTAAAGTGCTGCGGGCTGGGTTGGAGAGGATGTGCTGCGAAATTACCCCTCCTGAAAAATGCATGTTTTAGGAGGATCACAAGTCTCAACCCAAAAGCTGCACATTTCCCTTTTGCTAAGAAAATCAGCACACAAGCTTTGGGAAATATGTCCTGAAAGTGCTGCTTTGATACAGCTCCAAGAGAGAGATGTGTGGCCTTATCTGCATCCTTGTGGGCAAGTGGGAGCTTGCAGGAATGTTTTCTGTACCTGTTCACTCTCAGGTTTTTATTTCAAAGCAGAAGAAACTCTAAATATTGCTTGTAATGCAGAAATTATTGAAGGGGAGAGCAGCGTGTGACGTTGGTGCTTTCAACTTCATTCCTGTGTTTTTGAGGGCTCCTCTTCTTAGCAAAAAGGACCTTTAGCTGAGAGTTTGCAGAGAAATCCCTTGGCTTTTCTATATTTTATTTATTTACAGCTTTTCCTCATTTAGGAGGACAGCAAAGTAACGTTGGGATTGCCTGAGGGAAGCTCTTACTAAGAAGCTTTCCAAGAATCGTGAAAGATTTAAGTCCTTTCATGTCATCCTGCAGGGATATCTGCCTGCACTTTCCTCCCCGCTCCTTTTGGTCAGGCTGCCATTGAGTTTCCATCTGGATCAGGGGAAGAGACAGCTCTGAGCTGCTCAGCTTTTTGCTAGTCCAGGGTGAGAGATTTGGGTGAGAAAAAGGGCAGAACAAGGTCAGTGGATCAAGGGCTGGTGATGGGCTGTGCTGGCACTGCCCAGGCTCTCCTCAAATAATAAACAGACAAACTGCTCTGGATAAACAGACAAACTGCTCTGGCTGGTGGGGATTTTTTCCTCAGGATGGACCCAAAGGATGGAGAGGGTGGTGTCAATCTAATTGGCCCCAGTTAGAGCCATTTTCTCAGAGGGGCCATTAGCTGCCTTGCTGCTATTGCCTGTGGCAGTACATGGAGTTAATTTAGGAGGGGGTCTCCAGTGTAAAAGCTCAGGGATGGGATGAGCCAGACTGCTGGACTCTGACCAGCCAGGCCCTTGCTGTGGTTATTGCTGTAATGGCTGGGAAACACTTCTGGTTTTCATGACTTCCCATCCCTCTTCTGAATCATGACTGCCTTGAGCCTGTGTTCTCTCACTAACATTATTTTGCTAATATTTACTTACATTTTAGTGGTCATGCCTGGATTTGAAGAAGTGGATTTTTCTATTGGGGCTTTTAAATATGGAGTGTTGGAACAGTCAGACCTCCTTGGAATCAGCTGCTGTCCTGTGCCATGGAGTGCATGGACCTGCACCCAGGATTTCACCTCAGCAGGTGCTGCCCCATCCCTGGAAGTGTCCAGGGCCAGTCTGGACAGGGCTTGGAGCAGCCTGGGATAGTGGAAGGTGTCCCTGCGCATGGTGGAATGGATGAGCTTTAGGGTCCCTTCCAGTGCAAACCATTCTGGGATTCATGTGGTGGAACCAATGTGTACATCTCATTCTTAATACTGGAATTAAGAAGGTTCCTCTGGGTGGGGCTGAGTTACTGAACTGAGGTTTACAACAGCCAAGGATCCTCTTGGAGTCTGTGCTTTAGGGTAGTGCTAGAAATAAAAACAGAAAAAATGAGTAAAAAAAAAAATGAAGACTTCTGTTGTGGCAAAGTAAACTTTGCAAAGGAAATGCAGCCTAAACGATCTTCTTGGTGCACATCTTAAAAAGACACGAGTGACACCATGAATATTTGAAGCTTTTGATCAGTGATGCAGAAATGAAAGGAGCAGCACATGCAACTGTGATTAATTATTGACAGAAGTAATTCCTTGCATGTGTGGAGGCTGTAGTGGGACGTGAAGGTTGTGTTCACTGGAATTCCAGAACTGGGCAGTAATGCAAACAAGACCCCAGTTGATCAACTTCATACATGTGGTTCTGTTTATTATGCAAATCTCTTCCAATATGTTTAAATCAACATGTGGTGGGGGGGTTGCAGCTTCAGCAGAGGATTTTTGTGGGCTGCACAGTTTGGGCTCTGCATGCTCCAGTTTAATGGATCCAGTGTTTCATCCCTAAGTTAGTTTATTTAGGAAAATAATCCCCAAACCTGCTTGTGGTGCCCTATCTGTGAGGGTTTGACCTTTTCACCTTAACTTCTGTGGATCTTGGAATAAATCAGTGTTTCCTGAGGCATTCCTAGAAGCTGAATTGGGCAGAGGGTGCTTCCACGTCCCTCCCAGTGAGGGCACAAAAACCTCACACTGCTGAAGAGACCAGGGGCTGCTTCATGCCATGTTCTGTGTTCAGCTGCAGTAATTCCTTGTAAACATGCCAGTGGAAAGGAATCCCATAGATCTCCCAATAGGAATGAGTTGGTTTTATTTTTTTAAAGGGCACTGGGCACCTTATGTAAATTAATTGCAGATTGAGGATATATTAAGTGGGAGATTTTAGTTTAAATTAATTGGGTTGAGGTCAAGGTGTTTGGTGTTGTGTTGTGGTTTTTGTTTCTTGTTTTTTTCAAAAGGCATATTTTGGCAATAAAATGAAGTTTCAGCTGTTCTCAAGTATTTTGGACACTCAGAATCTCTGGGGGCAGGAATTGAGAGCTTAGCAAAAAAGGGGAAGGTAGCTTTGTCAAGAAGTCTAGCACCTTGTCAAGTGAACTTTATTTCTTATCTTACTAATCAGGATTAAAATGCATATATTGCCCATATTGGGACCTGATACAGTTTAGGAAGGTCCTGGTGTGGGCTTTTGGTGCATTTTTGAAGGAAGGACTAAGCTGGAGGAATAAATCCACGTCCTCAGGCTGGGTCATCCTTCCTCTCTGCAGCTGCCCACCTTCTGCTTTGTCATTTGGCTTCTGTGCTTTTTAGGGATTTTAGCTTTCATTGCCACCCTGATTTGTCCTTTTTGAAAGCACAGGTCTTCCAAAATAATATTTTCAGGTTTTTATTTTAGAGAACAGAATCTGTGGTGTTCTTGTTACCCTTGTGCAGCTTACCCTTTGGCTTGGCTGATTTTGTTGCAGCTCTCCAAGTCAGCAGCAGTGATTTGCTCACTCATCTTTTTTTTAATCTTTCATGGTGATAAAATCCAGTGGTTCTCTTTTATGGAAGCTTGTTGGCATTAATAGGGAGGTCTCCCAGTTTATTTTGCACACCTAAACCTCCACAGTCAGGGATAATAGCTGCCTGAGACGGATGGTTTTCCTTGACTCCTGAGAGTCTGGAGATGAGCTGAAACCTCCTCATCTCATTCAGCCAAGGCTGCTCCTTCCCAAATCCACAGCAGCTCAAAGCAAGCCGTGAGAGTTGATATTTCCTGTTAGGGCAGTGACATTTTTCCCAATACCCAATCTAAAGCTCCCCATTCCATTGCTCCCTATCTGGGAAAACATTCCTTCCCACAAGAAGGTAGGAGAACATCCTAGGTCAAGCTGTGGTCCCTTTAATCATGAGCAGGTCTTGCATACAGTGTTCCCAAATGGAAATTTGCTGCTTGTCTGGTCTCCATCCCAAGTTCTTGTCACTGGGTGTGGTACAGAAAGCTCTTCCTGGGGGTTTTGATCCAGTGGGACTTCAAGTCATGGAACAGGAGCTGCATGACCACAATGTCTTCTCTTGCACCTGGAATGCCAAAAGTTAACCCAAGTCTTCAGAGCACTTCACTCTGAGCCTTTGGTTTTCCTTCTGCTGCCAGTGGGTGTGGGGGAGGCAGCTCATACCTGTACCAAAATACTGATTATTTCCCACGTGTTTTCATATAGATACACACAGGATTTATTCACAGCTGAAGTACAAAGGGATGTGTTACATAAAACTGGAGAAGGTTTCCTAATTCCCAGCTAATAGATTGCTTTTGCCTCAATATCCCAAAAAGACCTATTTCATGGAGGTACCCTGGAAAATGCAAGTTTGCTTTGTGATTGTTTTTAGGTGGGTGCTGGGAAAGCTTGGATGGTTTCTGAAGGTAGTGAGAGGCACATCTGGAGTAGGAAATTGCCTCCAATTTTACTCTCCAGATTAAAAAAATCAGATGAAACAGCTTCTCCTCCTGCTGATTGGAGGGGAAGCAGTGGCTTGCTTAAAAACAATGTGGTTAGGTGTAACCTTCCAGCTGTTATTCCTGTGGCATCAGGAGTTGCTTGGAACACCAGGATTCTCGGTGCTGCTTTGTTCAGTGGAGTTGAAGCTGATCTGCTCAGTAGGAGCATCCTGTGCAGCACAGGCATTCAGCAGGTTTGCATGGTTCTGGTGGGGTTAAATCAGCAAACACACTGGGTTTGGAACTGAAACATCACTGTCTGTTTGCTTACAGCTGACTGGACCTTTATGGAAGGAATAAAATCGTGAAAGTTTTTAAATATTGAAAGATAGAGCCTTATTTCTGTTCTTTGGTGTGAAACTGACAGTGAGGTGGGAGCCAGATATCAGCTTGTGTGATTAACTTCCCTTTCTTCAAGAAATCAAGTAGTTTTTAATTAATTTTGTAGTAAATGGCTCTGTGGTTTATTTCTGCCTGGAAAATGGCATGTTTGAGGAATGAATAGAGATTTTCCCCTGCCTGAGCAGGGATGTTCCCACTGACTGGGTGCTGCAGTTGCTGACATTAAATGTGATGTGCAGTAGAAAATAACATGTTTCAGAAGCAGCAAATTTTCTCATTTACCTGGGTGGAGAAGTTACTGCAGACGGTGGCAGCTGCAGCTGGTGACGTGCCCTGTGACAAATCCAAGGCTTTTCCTGCAGGGAAGGAATGTGTTGTTGTGGGTGGGAAGTAGTTTAACCAGGGACACACTGGAAGAGCCTGTGTGCAGCTCCAAGGGCCTGGAGTTAGTCTGGGCTTGCTGGTGGTGTGGGAGCACTTGCTGCTCAGGGCAGATCCGTGCAGAATGGGAATTTCTGGGATTTTTGATGTCATTTCCCCAAACCCCTGGTGTCTGTCATGTTGGGCTGTCTGCCTCCCAAGAATCAGGTGTGACCTCTGGTCTCGCATTCCCAAAGCTGTGGTGTGAAATTGTGTGCAGCAGAGCAGTAAATGTCATTATCCTGATGTTGGGAATGTTCTCCTCTTCCACAGATGCCTTTGTGAACAGCCAGGAATGGACACTGAGCCGATCTGTGCCAGAGCTGAAAGTGGTGAGTTCACGTTTGCTCCTGTCTTGGAAAACATCCTGGGAATGTCACACACAAGGGGGATCCTCCATGCTTCACTCCAGCTACTGTTGGGAAAAAAATGTAGAAAGCAGTTTCAATAAGTAAAGAAGTTTCCTTCTACATATTACAGACTCACAGGAGGGTTTAGATTGGGAGGGACCTGAGAGCTCATCCCATCCCACCCCCTGCCATGGGCAGGGACACCTTCCACTGTCCCAGGTTATTCCAGTTCCTTCCAAACTGACCCTGAACACTTCCAGGGCTGAGGCTGTCTTTTTGAAGATGATGTATATTCAATATTTATAATCATACTTCAAAGACCTCTCAGGATTTTATTGCTGTTTGAATTTGTTCTGCTCCAAGAAGCAGCTTCCAAGGGGCTTCTTCTCAGCAGGGAAGTCTTACGAGGGCAGTGGAAGTTGGCAGCTGACACATAAAGCTCATTTTATCTCCCCATATTAAGCTTCCTTGATTTCTTAAAGGACCAAATATCTATTCTCCATCTCTTTAAAGAATTTAAACCTCTCCCAAATCTGAGTTGATAATAGTGTTTTATAGAGGTGTGAGAATCTGCAGGGCCACATTTAACAGGATCAATGCACTTAGAGAGGCATTTTAATGGGAGCATCGTCCTCACAACTACAGTTCTGTGGCTGTTTTGATTTTAGCAGTGCTCAAGGTGAGTACAAGGAAAAATCTGCAGTCAGTGGATGTAATTCCCTAATACAGGAAGGGTCAGCAGGTTTTATTTAACAGATGATGTCATTTGGAAGGCCCCAAATACCTCACACAATGAAAAACCAGGAATTCAGGACTGGAAGGTGTTGGTTGGATAGGAGTCCAGCACTGTTAGCTGGCTTATCCTTGGCTCCCTTCTCTGAGCCCTGCTGATTTACAGCACCCACCAGGAAAATTGGGAATTGCAGGTGAGAGCAGAGCTGCAGGTACTCCATGTTGTAATTCAGAGCACAAACGATTGCCAAGCACCAGGTGATGGTCTCAGGGTACATTTTTCTCTTGTGATAGCCTGGCTGCATCATGTGAGTGCTTACCTTGGGTGTCTTGCCCCTGTGTTGTCTGAAGCAGGGGTGGGAGAGCAGATTTTGGCTGCAGAGAATTGAATTGCAGTGGTCGGCGTGCCCAAGGGATGGCTGCCCAAGGGTGAAAGCAGAACTTGTGCTGTTACAAAAATAATAATTTGATTATAGCACTGCAGATGATGGCAGCCAGCAGCACCAGCTGTGCCTGTGGACTTGTGCTCCAACAGGAAGGGTAAATGAGGAAGGCCAGCTGAAACCTGCACAGCTGCCAGGAGCCACCTCTGTCGTTCCCTTACTTCAGCCTCAGCCCGGGTGCTCCTTGTGCCTGAGGATCATGAGGGCCATGCCAAAGGGACAGGCTGTCCTCCTGTACAACCTTCAACTGAGGTGGTTGGTTGATATTTATTTTTGATTTATTTCTAGAGTGGCTGTTGTTGTACCCTTTGGGCTCTGCAGAATTTTCAAAGGAACAGAAACTGGCTCTGGGAGAGCAGAGAAAGCCCCCAGGGCTGCAATAAAGGAAGGAGGTATTTTTTAGTGTGCCTTTGAGGAAAGAACAGCAGTCTTTGCCTCCTTTTTTTAGCAAAACAGGGCTTGGTTTCTTTACAGTGTTCAGAGGGATATTCAAGGCCACCTTGGAGGGGTTTGGAGCAAGCTGGAATAGTGGGAGGTGTCCCTGGCCATGGCAGGGGCAGGAATAGGATGAGCTTTAAAGTCCCTTCCAACCCAAACCAGTTTGGTTCCTGCTGATCTATTACTTGAGTTTTACTTCTGGATTTTGATGCTTTTGTGGTGGTCAAGAGCATGGTGAGACCACTACCTTTGGTGTTTCTGGGTCCTGTTTATTCAAATATTAAATTAGGATGTGTTAGGCGGAATAAACATGAGAGATTTCTGGATAAAATCACCAAATTTTTTGCAAAAGCATATGCAAAAAAAATATGCAGTCAGGCTCCTCTCGTGGACTGCTTTAAAATGCCAAGTGCCATCAATACAGTTTATGATTTTTCCCAACAGGCTTTAGGAGGAGTGGGCAAAGTGGCTTGGGTTGTTTTGCAGCATGTCTGGCACATGGAAATAAATGATTCAGTGTTGCACAAGTCGTAACTGAAAAGAGCAGTGAGTTGTAGCTGAATTTTCTCCTCCCTGAGCTGGGTTAGGGTGGCATTTTTGTTCCCTAACATGCCTGTCATAACTCGGTGCATTTCAGACATACCCATAAATAAATGGAGATGACTCGGATTGTTTGTGTATAAAACAGGGAAGAGAGGAGTATGACTGCTGTGAAAACAGGCTGGCATTTTTGTCATAATGTGGGGGATCAGCCTTAAAGCAAATATTAATGCTGATGAAGAGAGAAACTGTATCAGAAATCAGATTTTTTTTTTTCCCCAGTGTAGAATTTATTGCTCCTACTTTGTAGGAATGTGTCAGAGAACCTGAAGTGATGTCAAATGGTGTGACCTGGTATGACCTTTGGGATATTTAAAAAAACTAAAATATAAAAATGCGATCTTGAATCATTTGGTGTCTTTCAAATATCGGGGGAGGTCTCTGGATAGAATGAGACATCCCAGCCATGGGATATTGCCTCTGACTGGACCCCCAAGTTGATGCTTTTCTGTTGTCCCTGGCAGTTACAGTTTTGGCACAAATGTAATAGAAACCAACATTAATTTCCATCCATGCAAGGCTAATGTAAGTGAGGGTTTCACTGGAAAACCGTGTCTTGACCAAATGTGTAGACCATTAAAAATACAGTTCAGCTTTCACACACTAAATTAACTATTTTTCAGTGGTGAATCCTGAGCAGGGGGGAATTTCTATATTGTTGTAGGCAAAAAAAAAGTGGGAAGGAACTTCTCATTGGGAAGCTTTATATGGGAAGGGAGATGGTGTCAATTTGGTGATGAGGAAGAGGTGCCAAGGCCAAGCTGTTCATTCACAGGCTTCCCTCAGGTCTCAGTGGTTTTGTTGTGTGAGTGGGAGTAGACAAATGTACTGCAGTTCGTGGGCATGTAATGGAGGGAAAAGTCATTAATTTGAGAGGTTGCTTCATGTTCTGGGGGTAAGGGACACATGTTAGAGATGTCATTTTCTTCCTGTGACTCATCCCAGAATCCCTCCCCTGCTGCCCACGCTGCTGGGATCAGCCCAAGGCTGGGGGAATTGGGCGTGTTGGGGGTGCCAGCACACATGGCTGGGTCCTGTCAAGCCACTTTTGATAAGGAGGGTGGTTGGGATTAATGAGGATGAAGAAGATGGGGTGAAGGATGTGCAGTGGTGTGCAGCTCGTGGCTGCTGCCTTGGTTTGTTTGGCAGAGCAGCAGAGTTTGTCTTGTCCCCAGGGACCTTCTGTTCTGAACCTCTGGTGAGGGTCAAGTAAACAGCAGAGAACAGAGCAGCCTGGGCTTCTTTCAAAGGGGGAAAGGAGTTTCCATCACCTCCCTCCCCCCAGAATGGAGCAGGATGTCCTCAGCTCCATGTGCCCCTTTAAAGCTGCAAACCCCAAGTATCTTCAAGTCTTCTGGCATTTGAGTGTTGGATCCCAGAAACCTGGAATTTTTGTGCTTTCTGGCACTGAGCCCCTGGAGAACACTGCTTTGGACCTGAGGCCTTGAAGAAAGCTTCCAAATTTGAGTGATGGAGTTAATATCATAGGTGTGTAGTTAAATAGAAGTGTGTGATTTCACATGATGAAGGGTTGTAAATTTTGAGGTTTTTATAACATAGTGATAGGTATGGGACAAGATGGAGCTTTTTGGGAGTTGTTTCCTTTCTGTGTTCTTCTTCCTCCTTCTCCATGATTTCAGGCAGCAGTTTCTGGTTGGACAGTCAGTGCTGCACTGCAGGTCACAGGGGTTTGGTTATTGGGTCAAAAGTGTAAATAATATAGGTGTTAATTATCTATTGGACTGGTTAGCTTTAAGAGACCTTGTAGCTAGCTAGGTTCATCTCCATTTTGCTCACTTTTAGCTGGTGGCTGGAAGTGTTGCTGAACTCTCTGTACTTTAGATAAGATTTAATAAACATCCAAGCCCAAACACAAGAAAATTCATCTCCTTTGTGTTTTTAATCCTGACTCTGAGTGAAGATGGAAGAAACTTCAGACAAGCTCCTAGTGAAGTGGTGCAGACACCACCATTACATCTGAGCACCTGCAGGAAGAAAACTCCAGTGGGGTTGGGCTGAGATCCTTTCCTGGGAGGGTGGGGCGGTGGGCACATCCCTGGAAGTGTCCAAGGCTGGGCTGGATGGGGCTTGGAGCACCCTGGGGTAGTGGAAGGTGCTGGAAGGAGATGATCCCCAAGGTCCTTTCCACCCCAAAGCACTCTGCTGTTTATTTCATCTCTTGGCGTATTTTGCACCCTGTGTGTTGTTTGGGGTGTGGAGGTTCTGTTTGAATACACTGCTTTTTGCAGGGATTGACTGCAGTTGGATTTGTTGTTCCTCCTCCTCGTTTTTGTGTTTTGCAGGGCATCGTGGGGAACCTGGCGAGCGGGAAGTCGGCGCTGGTGCACCGCTACCTGACGGGCACCTATGTCCAGGAGGAGTCCCCTGAAGGTACAGCCACACAAACCCCACCCCTACTGCTCCCCCCACAAATACATCCTTGCTCATTTTTGATCATGCAGAAAGGAATTAGAAAAAAAAAACCAAAAAAACCACCCATGTGCTGCTTCAGAATTCATGGAGATTTTTTGCTTTAACATTCTCCAGACTGAGCTAAGTATGCACAATGAATATAATTGTAGATTTTCCATGACTTCTTAGCATTCTTTAAATACTCTGGCCCCCAGTGTGTGTCCAAATGAGAATCAGTCCTGATGGAGAGGAGTTGACTGCTCTCAGTAGTGCTGCTGCTTTCACTTGGGCTGTTGAAAGCCACAGTTACTGTCTGTAGTGGTGGATTTCTGTTCAGTCAGGATGCTGGGAGAATAAAAAAATATTCACCAGCTTAAACTTAAAGGTGTAACTTGCTTATTGTTTAATATATTAAATGTTTGGTCTTTTTTATTTAAATGTTCTTATGGCATAGAAAATTAATTTGTACGCTGTAGTGTTTAACATTAATCCAAGTTTGTAGCTTGAAATCAAAAATATCACAGTACCTAATCAAGGTTTCTCTTACAGTAAATACCTTTTTGATTATTTTTCTTTATCTGTTCTCCTTATGAACTTTTAAATCCAACTCTGAGACACTGAATTTCTGGTTCCTTCTTTTCCTTACTGGCTGTTCCCTTCTTTGCAGATATGGATGCAGGTAACTATACATTGTCTTCATGGCAGCTCTCGTTTTGAAGGGACAGATGGTGGTTTCTGTATTAGAGCGTTTTTCCCCCCTCGTTTTGTGTATCATTTTGAGTTGTTTCCTTTTGATTTCAAGTCTTTAGTACATCTCACTGTTTTTGTCTCTTGCTGTAGTTGTCTCTTCAGCAGTAGTTTGTAGTTTCATGCATCTCTGATAACATTTGTTTCTAATTAACTCTTCCCACAGGAAGCTGGTTTAGCTTGGTAGTTGACATTTTAACAGCCTGGAATTGTAGTTAAAATGGGAGGAGAGGGGAAGGGAGGGATGGACAAGGCTTTTCCTGTGGAATTGCACTTAACACTGAGCTCTTGCAGGTTGTGAGTTTGCCCTGAATGTTTTTGCTGGCAATTATAATTGATGATAGCAATTGAGCCTCTGCACAGAAGTGTGTGTGGGTGATGCTTCTGGATGCTGATAGTGAGAAATGCTGATAGAGGCTGTAGTGTCACTGAGTACAGCAAAAATCACTATCTTGACACATCTCTTCCCTCACTTCATGAACAGAGGATATTGGGATTTTTATTTTTTTTTTCCCTTTGGAAGATTCAAATCTACTGACTGCTGACAGGGCTAACCCTGCTCTCCCCCTAAAGGATGAATATTTTAGGTGATGTTCTTTGGGAGTGTTGCCATCTGTCCTCTTTGTCTTGAAGGATTTTTATTTACAGTGCTCGAGTGACGTTGTGACTGTTTTTCCTGAAAGGATTAGATGACAAAAGCAGTGTCAAATCATTTCTCTGCACATAAGTGTGGCTGACAAGCCTCACTAATGACACTGTTGCATTTCATTAACAGGAGGATAACTGGAATAATTAAGAGCTGTGATTTGCCTTGTGAGGGATAAGGTCAAAGTTTCCAGTCAAGTCAGCATTAAAGGAAATTCAACCTATAGAAATTACCCTCAGTAAACATCTCTAGTGGTGATTTGGTGGGGTTTTACCCCTCTGTCTGAGAATCACAGAACCACAGAGTGCTTTTGGTTAAAGGGCCTTTCAAGCTCCCCCTATTCCATCCCCTGCCATGGGCAGGGATGCTTCCTGCTATCCCAGGCTGCTCCAAGCCCTGTCCAGCCTGGCCTGGAGCATTTTTAGGTTGTTCAAACAAGTCCCTGGAAAAGAAAGTGTAATCCTTCATGTTGGAGACCCCTGTGGATCCTCCCCTGTTCCTTTTCTGAGGGACTGTGAATGTGCCAGGTTGTTGAATTGGATAAAGAAGAGATGTATATAGGATGTTAAGGTGTCAGCTGCTTGATCAGTTAAGAAAAAACCCGAGTTTATTGGCTTGGAATGGCTTCCTAACAGCTAAATTTATCAGGCATCATAAAATCAGTCCTAATGGGTGAAGTGGTGGATATTTGCTGCACGTGGAAGTGGTGATTAAGGCCAGGGACTGCTATTCCTGCTCGCCTTTGCTTCCAAATTGCTGCAATTCCCAGGAAAGCTGCCCTGCATCAGACAAGTGCCTCATCTCCTGCAGGCCTCGAAGGCTGCAGCATTCCAGTAAATGAACTTTAACTGTGTAAAGATGGTTTCAAAGTTCCTTCAGCTCTCTAAGTAGAGATTTCTCTTGCTGCCCACCACGAGGAGGAATCTTACACTGAGAGAGTTTTGCTCTCACTGCCTGCCCCAGTTTTTATTTCTGTTCAGAACTTTTTGGTCCCTCATGTGTTTTGTAACTTGCAAACCTTTGTTTTCTCAAAGAATAAGTTTTTATTATGAAAGAAAACGGCCTTGAGACCCTTCCTTGGCATATTTAACATCCATTCAGCTGTGCTGCTGAGTGACACATTTTAAATCAGATGGAAGAAAGGCAGCAATGTGTTACCCTGCTCTAAGTGGGGATTTCAGTCTGGGACTGAAATTTTTTTTCTGTGATGATACAAGAAGGAAATAATGGGAACTAAGGAATCCTAGGGATTTGTGATCTTCTAAGGACCCTCAAAGTGATAGGAAGAAATCCTGATACTGCTGGGTGCTTTACCTGCTGAAACAACAAGTAAGGTGTGGGAAATGTTTGGCTTTATTTCCCCTCATCTAAAATTTAATTCTGCCTGTAGGAGCACAGTGAAATGTGGGGTGGATGTGGAATTTGAGACTGAATTCTTTGCAGACCAAGGTGAACTGAAGTTTATAGATAGGAGTAGTGAGTATCAGGAGGATTCTGTTACTTGTTTGGATTTTGTTTCCAAAAAACCACAGAGGTGTGAAACATGACTTAAAGGCTTTTCCACAGCTCTGGCATGTCTGTGAATATTGTAAGTCATGTCATGATTATTTCAGTACTTTGTTTTCCAGTGAGTCTAATAAAACAAAAAAAAAAAAGACAAATTGTGGTCCAGGGTGTCTCAGTTGGGATGACAAAAAAGGAGGTTTTTTTCCTCTACGTACTTTGGGATATATTTAAGAGTTATTTATTCATGTGAAATAATTATTTTTAGTGTTTTAAAAAGCATGAGAGCCATCCACCATCCTGACTTGAGGCAGCAAGTAGCTATGGCAGTCAGTGGAGGTTTCATCTCTCTCTTTGTGGAGGAACTTATAATAAAAATGAAATTTTCCCCCAGTAAAAGGTACAGAATAAAGCCTTTAATGTGTTTTTCAGAAACCTGTGATCATTTACTCCCTTTCCAAATTTGACCTAAAAATATTTTTGTACTATTGCAGCCTTCACCACATAACTTTTTTCAGTACCACAGTGAGCAGTGTGTCACTTGCATGGCAGAAATGGTCATAAAACAGCAGGAATGGTCATGTTTAATATTGAAATATTAAAGGAAGTGTCACCCTCAGCCTTCCCTTTAAAGCATGTTATGAAAGTCTCATGAAAATAAGTTGGCCAGCTGTAACAAAAACATACATTGATGATCTTCAAGCCTTTTCCAACCTAAAGGATTCACATTCTGTGTAGAAATTACATCTTGAGGGATGAGTGTCCATGGTTTTCAGTTGATCTTGAGTGACTATTTCTGTCTGATGCTTCCTCAGCAAAGGGTAATTATGCAAGGAGGATTGAGGAAGAGTGCTTTAAAATTTCAGCTGCTTCTGTTCACATCCTCTTAAGAGATTTTCTCCTGGTCCCTGGCCCTTACACAATATGTATGCAGAAAGTTCAGGCATAATCTGTTAACTGGGATGACCTTCCAGGTGTCTTCATTCATCCAGGTCTGATCCTGGGCTTGAATCCCAGAGTGTGAGCCTGGTTCACCTGGGGAAAAAAAAGCAAAGGGAACAAAAAAGCAAAGGGATAAAAAATAGACTCCCCATGGCTGGAAGTGTTCAAGGCCAGGCTTGGAGCAGCCTGGGACAGTGGGAGGTGTCCCTGCCCGTGGGATGGACTTTAAAGGTCCTTCCTTCCCAAACCACTCTGGGATCCTTCTTTGCTTGCATCTGGTTGTGCTGAGAGATTTGCCATTGGGCTGGGTCCCAGTTTGTGTTTTGGGTTGGGTAGAACATGGGAGCTGCAGCAGAGCTGGACATTTCCCCTCTGCAGCACTGAGATTCTCATCCCCTTCTCCACATGATCCATGCAGTTCTGCCTGCTGTGAACAGTTAGGTTCCTGAGTCTTTACAGAAGCCACTTGCTATTTTTATCTAGCTAATATTTTTCAAATATGTAGGAAGGCCATATTTACTAAACACCCAGATTTGATCTTTGATGAATAAAAGGAGGATGTGTCCCAGACTAATCTGTGTGCTCTGTTCTCAGTGAGCAGCTGGCTCAAATGTAAATGAGGAGCAGAGAAATGTGTCCTGTGAGGAGGTGCTTTCCTTGGAAACATTCATGCCTTTTCCTTCAGGATTTTTTGGAATTCCAGAAAACCACCATCATACACGTAAAAATTTACACAGGGAGGTTTTGTAAGAATCCCAACATGAGTTCAAAAAAGCCACATTAACCTTGAAGTCATCTTTTGTGGTTCTTGGGCTGCAAAACCCGAGGAAGCTGAAATTTTCTGTGTTGGTTTCAAATCCTTGGTGCAGCTTTCACAAGCCCCCTGAGCACTTTGGGGCAGATGAAGGATTTTTTTTGGCCTGTAAACCCACAGGCAAACGCTGTGTCGTGTTCAGAAGACAGTGATGACTTGGGACACGTGTTTCAAAATTACCTCTTTTCAGTTCTTTGTCTGCCTTTTTGCTATAATGGTACTGACTGATTATTTTTATTTGGCATTTCACGCTGACACCCAGATATAAAACAACACTTGTCTCTTTTTTGATCCTTTTAAAGCACTGCTGCAGCAGGTTCTCCTGGGCTTTTGGAGCCTTTCAGGCTCAGCATAAAAGAGGGTGTTTATGTATTCTGCCCTCTCCCCTCTGGAGCCCTTCCCTCTCCTCATCCTCTGGGACTGCCTGTGTGGGTTGGAGTCCTTTGAAAATCTCTCTCTTCCAGCTGTCGGCTTGGGGACTGTTTAAAGTGTCACACAAACAGGGAGCTCTGTTAATTAAAGGGAAAACTCAAGTATTGGCTCTTCAGGAGGTGCTGAGCAAGCAGATTTCCAGAAAGGGCTTCCCTTTTAGGTTGTGTGCCTCAAGGGTCTTTAAAGTGTTCTCTTTAACACCTTGCACCTTGGATGCCCAGAGATTTTTGGGAAATAATGGCTGTGTCATTATTTGTGTCCTTCTCATAACGGGCTCCTCTGAAGGTGGAAAAGCTGTAAAGCAGATTTATAACTCCTGTTACAACTTGAGGCTCTGAACAGCAATAAAAGTGACTTCTTCTCCCAAGTGATGCTGCAAGAGGAAATGGTCTCAAGCTGTGCCCAGGGGAGGTTTAGGTTGGATATTAAGGAAGAGTTTTCCACCAGAAGGGTTGTGAAGGACTGGACCAGGCTGTGCAGGGCAGTGGTGGCATCACTGTGCCCTGGACGTGGCACTTGGGGACAGGGGTTGGTGGTGGCCCTGGCAGTGCTGGGTGAGGTTAGGCTTGCTGCTGTGAGAGGGATTTCCAGCCTCAGCACTTCTGGGATTCCATGGGTTTCAGTCTCCAGTGCTCCCTGCCTCCTGCTGCTGTGGCTTTTGAAGCCAGTTTGGAGTGGCTCCTCCTGGCCCTGCCTTTTGCTTTATTTCTCAAATACTGCTTCTGGATCTCTGTATTTCTAAATCACAGCCCACTGGTTCACTCTTGAGCTCAAAGCCAGCTTTTAATATTTTTCTTTGAACATGTTCCTTGTTCAGCTTGTGTTTGATTTCTTACTGTGAGCCTTTTTTTTCCCCCCTCTTCTACTGAATCTGTTGTCTTGGGAAGTTGTAACAGAAAGTATTTTATTCACAGTATTTTGAATTTTCAACAGATTTGCTGCCACAACAGGCTGTCACCAAGTGTTAGTACCCATTTCAGGGAGGGCAGATTATGGTGTAATCACTGCTAAGTCCAGTTTTAACTTCAGGGTTGCTATTTGTGAAGTTAGACTATAATGGAAGGACAGGTATTAGAGAAGCTGGCTAGGTATAAAAAGCCAAGGGATGTTGGGAAAGGCAAGAGGGGTAGAAAAGACCTGAGATCTGTGCATCAGGGCTTACAGGAGGTAATTTTTGGGCTTAGCTTTGTGAGCTGTTTAGGGTTTCTTAGTGCACAGTAAGATTCTGCAATTACATTGGAAGCTTGTGAGGTCAAGCAGAAATTTTGAGCAGATAAATTTTGTGTTAGATTAAAAGCTGGGATGGGTTTGTCTGGAAGATGAAATGCCTGAGAAGCCAACTTAGAAGAAGCTGCAGCAAAAAAAAGGATGATATTTTAAATCACGGGGCTGACTTTATAAAGACCTTTGGAAAGTGGTGTTTTGGGCTGTAAAGGTTTAAAACTGGAAAAGACTGATGGTGGAAAAAGGTAGGAGTGTGCTAAAGTGGTATCACATCCTGCCTGGAGGAGCTGACTCGCTGGGGTTTTTTTGTCTCTGACTGTTTTGATAAAAATATACTTTTAAAATTAGACTTGTGTATATACAATTAGTGAGTGTGAGGTGTAAGCAACTCTCTGCACCTGCTGTCAGTAAAATAAACCAAGAAAAGGAAAGAAAAAGAGAAAAAGATGAAAAATTGGAGCTATTAGTAGAAATGGGAGCAGTGATTGAATTGTAGGTCCTTGCCAGCTTGTGGCTGCAAGAGGCTCCTGATTTTGGGGAGGTTGGGTGAGTGTCAGAGGAGGGGGTTCCCCACAGGCTCCTGGGGGTTGTTTTTCCTCCCCTTTAATCTGTTAGAAATGCTTCTGAGCTAGGAGAACATACAGCACGTTCAGCTTTTACCTGCTCTGTGCCACAGTTTTTGTGTATTGATGAGCAGTGGGTGTCTGATAAAGATGTGTTCCTCATGTTGGACTGAGGGGTGTTTGAACCCAAGGCTTATCCCTGGAATTGGGGTGTAGGGCTTTGTATGTCTGCTCCCACTTGATACTCTTGCCTGTTTACCTGGGACCATAGTAATGAATAACTGGAAAGATGGGAGCAGTATTTTCCTTGCTCTAAAATGGGATCAGTAGTTTGTTTCTTAGTAAGAACTCAAACTCACACCTCTTCTCCCATCCTGGTCTGTTCTCCTAAATAACCAGGCTTGTTCTTCTGACTGGGCATTTTCTGGGCAGATTTTGGTCCTTAGCTGCCGTGGGATGCTCTATCCAGATTGACATAGGCTGGGACAAGCTGTCCCCTTCTCTGCCCTCTGCAGGAATTCTCAGCTGCTTTTCTCTCTTGTGCCAGAGGTTTTTGCCATCCTGCCCCATCTGTCCACAGCTGGTTTGTCCCTGCTTTTGTCCCTGTGATGCTGCTTTTATTTTTCCCCTCTTCTCTTTTTCTCAAACTCGTTACGTTGAAGTACAATCCAATTTTCTACCATAATTGCAGTCCCTCCTGCCTCATTATCTAGAAACTAAATAACCTGTTACTTCCATCTTCTAGGTTATTAATAAACTGGGTGCAGGAGAGTTGAAACTGCTGCAGAAACTTGGATTAGTATCGTGCTGCTTCTTTCAGATGAGTCATTTGATGGGGACAGAGTGTGCTTTACCTCTCTGTCTGCACTCACATTAGGGTGATTTTTTTTTTAAGACTGGCCCTCTCTAATTGGCTTAGCACAGCCTGCACTGGCTTTGCAGTGAAAGTAGAACATGCACTGCTCTGCTCCTGAGTCCTGTCTCTGGGTAATGAGGGAAACTTAATTGCTCAGAGGCCAGCTCTGGTTTGTTCTCATTTATCTTGGTGGTTAATCAATCACCTTCCTCTCCTTCTGCTTGAGATGAAACACTGGATCTAGCTCAGCCTATTTATCATGGAATCCCAGCATGGTTTGGCTGGGGAGGAACCTTAAAGCTCATCCCATTCCACCCCCTGCCATGGGCAGGGACACCTTCCACTGTCCCAGGTTGCTCCAAGCCCCAGTGTCCAGCCTGGCCTTGGACACTTCCAGGGATCCAGGGGCACCCTGTGCCAGGGCCTGCCCCACCTTCACAGTTTCTTCCCACTATCTCATCCAACCCTGGAGATTCTGTGCAGCTTGAGGTAGTTGTTAGATATTTTTGAAGTGAAAGCTTTTGTCCTGAACGCGTAAAACCTTCCACTGATCTCCCTTCAAATCACTGCCAGGTTTTGGGAACCCATTACCTCTGCCCTTCTGGAGGGACACTGCAAATACATCAATGAATGCATCTCAGAATGAATTGTTAAAAGTCATTGCAGCTGCTGCTAAAATTCCAGCAGTGAACCCTCTTCCCATGGAGTTGCAAGGTCATATAGTAATGTTCCCTTGAAAGTTTTTAGGTAAAGACCAGCTTGTATGATGCAATATGGGATTTTTATATGGTGCCTCTGCGCGGGTGCCTTGCTTTAATTGGGTATGGCTTGATCCTTCCAGGAGACCTCTCCACCTACTTCCTGAGCTATATCCTAAACCTATTGAGAGAAGCAGATGGTAGAGGTTGAAAAGCTCAGTCTGGGCTGTTTTTGTTGGCTTTTGGGGTTTGTTTTACCCAGGTAGTCTGTTGGGGAGACCCAGAACTCCTTCTGCAGCTTCAGTCTCATGTGGCAGTGGTGATTCCTTGGTCTCTGATCCTCAACCCAGCTCAGCTGTGCAGAGTTGCTGAATTGTTGTTTAGCACAGTGGTTGTATTCAGGAAATACCCAAAACGATAGAATCATGGAATATCCTGAGCTGGAAGGGTCATTGATCCAACACAGGCACCCC
The DNA here is from genome assembly GCA_013397375.1 of Toxostoma redivivum. Classification (NCBI taxonomy): domain Eukaryota; kingdom Metazoa; phylum Chordata; class Aves; order Passeriformes; family Mimidae; genus Toxostoma; species Toxostoma redivivum. The sequence continues at coordinate 68,141 of VXBI01000683.1, forward strand.
AACACTCCCACCCTGTTCATCCCTGAGAGCATTGTCCAAACATTCCTGGAGTTCTGGCAAGGTTGAGGCCACCACTATTCCCTGGAGAGCTTGGGCAGTGCCCACCACCCTCTAGGGGAAGAACTTTTTTCTTTTCTTTTTTAAATTTTTTTTCAATTTTTTTTCTTCTTGTTGTTGTTTTGTTTTGGAGGTTTTTTTGTGTAAATGCTGCAAGAACCATTTTAAAATTAGTTTATTTAAATAAAAAACATGAGTGGCAAACCAGAAGAGCACTATTTGGCCATCTGTTTGAACAGAGGATTCTTGACTGTGTTTCCCTGAAGAGGAGCCAGGTTCTTGGCACTATTTTCTATCTTCTGAGGGGAGGAAAAAAAAAAAAGGGAGAGAATGTGCATGTGTGAGACAACTGGCTGCTGTTGTCAAAATGCACATGTCACTGGGAATATAAAATACAGGCTTTTAGAGCTGCCTCAGTCCTACCTTCTGTCTCACCACAGTAGACGTTCAGCTGCTGCCTGTGCTTGTCGTGTGGCCATCCCCCCAAATTTACCCTTCTCATATGGCTAAATAACTTCATCCCCGTGGCAATTTGCCTGAATAAAGAGCCTGGTGAGCACAGTGGAGCCTGGGGATACAGCAGGAAAATCAGCGGCTGCTCCGGTGAGCAATTACGCGGTGGAACAGCTCTGGGCGAGAGGAGGGGGTGGCCAGGCTGTCAGAGCCTGGATTAAAGCCTTCATCCCCGGAATTCCCCGTGTAATATCCAGCTTTGTAACGGGGAGCACCTCTGATTACAAATGTGTGCAGTGTTTAAAATGAATACTGATTTTCAGCGGGTAATTTCGGTGCCGCCGCCGATTCCGCGCTCGCCTCTGGAGCGTGGTGCATGGAAATGAGATCAGGAAGCTGCTGCTGATCCCTCCGTTCCCATTTGTGCTTGGTTGTAAATCGCTGATGCACGGAGTTTATTCAGCTTGATGGTGATCAAAGCTGTGTATTTTTGTGGGACATTTTACAGCAGGAGCATGGCCAGATGCACCTGAGAGAGCTGGGGTGGTTTGTGGGCTGTGCTGGATGGGTTTGGGCACAGGAGCAGCATTTGTTACCTGTAAAAATTTTGATAATGAGCCTGTGTGAATGGATGCTGCTTCTAGCCCTGGAAAGCTGGGAATAACTGCCTGGAAGTGTCTGTGGTGCCCCATCCTTTGGCCACCAGTCGTCCCCTCCCCGTGGCCTCCCCTGGCAGGTACATCTGGGAGCTGAGAGACTCCCTCATTAAAAAGCTGTGTGTGTCATAATCCTGATGGGACCAGGGCAAAGCCAGCCACCTCCCCTGGGAGTGCTGCTGTGGGATTTGAGCTCCTTCTTTATATGAAGAAGGTCATTTCTTTGTTCTCAGTGCCGTTGGTTTAGACAGTAATTCCTGGCTCCATCACATACACAGATATTTAGGAAAACGGGGTATTTTGTTGCCCTGGGAGAGTGTTTGGCTTCCTCAAGGGTTGCTGTAGTCCCATATTTGAACTGGCTGATCTCTCTAATTCCTCTTTGCCTCTGGTGCTTTACAAATTCCAAGATGTATTTTTTAAACAATAATGAACGCGGTGCTGTCCAAGCTGAACTGTCCCAAAATTGCTGAACTGTCCCAAAATTGCTGTCCTTGCCCTGTTTTTGCTTGCCCAGACTGCTCATGGGTCTCATCAAGGCTCGTCAAATCAAAGGCAGAAGCAGTTTATTGTTTGCCTTAATCCTACAGCCACAGATACCTGCAGGGTACAGCCTTGCTCTTTCTGTTCTTCACTGTTTATGCTTTTGTTTGTGTAAATTCTTGATATTGAAGTAGGTTTTCTTAATCTCTGTCCTGTGCAGCACCTAATTTTGTGGTGTGCTCATGATAAGGGCTCCTTAATAGTGTAGAAGCCCAAGTTATTAGGGATGAGTCCTGCTGTGAGCTGAGATTTGCATAAAATAATTCTTACTCGAGGGATGAGCGTGAGTTTGCTGTTCCATTTCTGAGCCTTCACATTTCTTTTGAAATATTTAGTACAGCTTGGAAATGCAGGGCACTCTCTGAAACAGTTTGGTTGGAGGGGTGTTAAATTCCAATTATTTGTCATGAGATACTTAAATCCAAACAACAATCAAGGATTGTGAGGATGTGCCTATTCCAGCTAATGAGCACATCCTGCTTTTAAGGGTGAAGAAGCCACTTGAGCAGATTTGAGCTGACTGTGCCTGTTGGCTGCTGCAGGGTGACAGCCCTTGGTGAAATGGGACAGCATGTCAGGATCTGAATTTAATACTGGAAATAAAAATAATTGCACTGAGCTCCACGCCCAGTGGTTTTGGGGAAGGCAAGGAGCAAGGTCCCCAAGGTGATCATTTAGGAAAAGAGATGCTGGCTAACTTGCATTGTATTTATTAAATTTAATACCCTTTTCCAAGCTGCTCTAAACAGTCAAATCACGAAGAGTAAATCTCTTAGGGCTCACGTTTGTGAGCTGGATATGTACACCCAAATACTTCTTTATTTTTCAATTCTCTACTTCATTTTTATTCCACCCTGCCTGTACCTTCTCTGTGCCTCTGAGGAGTGTTTGAAGGTGCAGTGAGACTGGCAAGGCATCCTGTTGACCATGGGAATAATGAGTTGGCTCCTCAACGCATTTGGCGTGTGGTATTTTATAATTAGCTGGGGGAACTTTCAGTGTTTAAAAAAAAAAGGAACTAGGAAATGGCAGTTAGGCAGAACTTTCCCTCTCTGATCACACATATACTGCATTTCCATTGTTACTTACAGCTTTAAAATCCCTCTCTGGAGGGCTCTATATTAAGTAATTCATCTTAGTTAACACTTCACTGGGAAGTGTGCAATTAATGGACAACGTATCGAAATAATGGCCTGATTAATAGAAATCCAGTTCCTGAGAGCTGAGACTGGTTTCCTTTACAAGTTTTACACTTGTTTGGGATTGTTCTTTTCAGGTTCAGTAATGATATATATTTATCTGCCACCTGATCTGTGAAGGCAGGACTGAAATCCACTTTGTGAGCGAGATAATGAAAATCCATACGTAGCTCTTGTGCTCCTTCTGTGCCATTAAACAACCAGAAATGTGATAGTCTTAATTGTTGCATGTTTAATACTGCTTATAGAGTATGTTTATAAAGAAAAGATTAAAAAAACCTCTGAACAAAAAACCCCAGCACAAACCCACAAAACCTCCCGTTCTTACATCTTTTATTAAACACAAAATGTGTTTAAACATGCTCAAATGTTGCTCAGAGCTGAGCTGTGGAGTAATGTTGGTTTGAAAGCTGCTGTTGTGGTTGGGCTGGGGGGAAGTAGTGGGTCTAAGGCAGTATGGGGCTCCCCTAAGGCAGCAATTTTTGTGCAGATTGTTGTGTTTGGAGATCAGCATTAGCTGAGTGCTGACTTGGTTAGGGAGCTTGTTTGGAGATCAAGTTGGAGCTGTTGGCTCTCAGCACGTGTTTCAATTCATTGGTTTTGGTAGAATGACAAGTTTTGAAGCTGGGAAATAGGGTTCAAATGGGAATTTATTCCAATTTTAAAAACTAGGAAGAGGTGAGAAGTTTAGGGTGTGTTAATGGATGTGTTTTATCTCAGCGTGGGAAGCCCAGCTGTGAGGGTGGGTGATGCTAAGCTGGAGGCCTTGGGGACTTTGGGGCTTAGGTGGGGAGATAAGAGTGGGTTTGCTCCAGGAGAGGAGCCTAAATGCCTCCCCAGTGCTTAAGCCAAGCTTGCTAATCCTGGCTTAGGCTCTGTCACACCAGAAGCCCTAAATGGGATTTGTCATTTCCGAGAGAGACAGCAGAGTGCCCAAAATGCACTTTTAGCCCCAAAAGAAGCAATCCCAGCCCTGCCCTGGGGTGGTAACTGGGTCCCTGTGAGCCAGAGGACAGGAGGTGACAGAGCAGCTGCTCCAGCTGCTGGGGTTGGAGCCTCCCTGGTGTCACAGGCAGCCCTTGTTCTGCATTCCCTGGAAGTACAGGATCAGGAATAGGATGTGGCTGGGGGCTGTGACTCTGCTCTCTTTATCCAGGTGTCCAGAGCAGGTCTGGGATCCATCCCAAGGCAGCAGCACAGGGTTCTGTGCTGGTGTAGCATATCTCTGCAGAGGTAGCACCATTGTAGCTTTTTTGTCTAACATGTGTCTGGTACCTTCCCCTAACTGTGGTGTGTGAGTGTAGAGCTCTCATTCCCATAACATCCCACGTGTGCTCTGAGAACTGGGCTTCCCTTGAGGAAATGCTGAGACTGATTTTGGTGCTGAGACACGACGTTGTTTGTGTGCAACTTTGCCTCTCTTAAAGACATCTCTCACAATTATCTAAAACAAAGGTGATACCTACAGGGTTTTAAGTGTATGTATCAACCCAAGGACACCTCATGTGGGTTCTAATGCAATTGCTGTTTTTTTCCCACATTATCCTTATTCTTTATATATATATAAAATACAGATATATATATAAATAAGGCAAGTACATGAACTTTAAGTAATTCCCATGTGTTCCCATATAAACTTCAGTTCCATTCCAGTAGTTGGTTAATTTGCAAAAGACATATTTTTTCCACAAGCGAAGCCTTTTTCTGTTTTGTGTTTTGTACCTTTGCTGTGTGTAACGAGCTGCTTTGTGTGGCAGGTGGGAGATTCAAGAAGGAGATAGTGGTTGATGGACAAAGCTACCTGCTGCTGATCAGAGATGAAGGAGGCCCTCCAGAGGCACAGGTGAGCCCAAAGCCTCGCTTTCCTTGGTTTTCAAAACTTCCTTTGAAAGAACTAGCTCTGCTTTGTTCTGTCCTGGGTCCTTGTCATCCTCCTGCTGGGAGAATTCCAGCATCACCCTCAGATGAAAAAGGTTTTGTCCAGCAAATGGTTGGGATTTCAGCTACAATGGATGGATGAGTGTGCATAGCAAATATCTGGGATTCTGACTGAGCCCTGCAAGTAAGGATATACAGTTCATTTATCCTGAATTCCCAAGCAGTGTGCTTCCCCTGGTGACACATCAGAATTTCATAGAATCACAGGATGGTTTTGGTAGGAAGAGGCCTTAAAGCCCATCCTGTCCCCTCTCTGCCATGGGCAGGGACACCTTCCACTGTCCCAGGCTGCTCCAAGCCCCAGTGTCCAGCCTGGCCTTGGACACTTCCAGGGATCCAGGGGCAGCCACAGCTTCTCTGGGCACCCTGTGCCAGGGCCTGCCCACCCTCCCAGGGAGGAATTCCTTCCAAGTATCCCATCTATCCCTGCCCTCTGGTAGTGGGAAGCCATTCCTTGTGTCCTGTCCTGCTCCAGGCGCTTGTCCCAAGTCCCTTTCCAGCCCCCTTGAAGCCCCTCTGGAAGGGACTCTAAGGTCTCCCTGGAGCCTTCTCTTCCCCAGGTTGAACACTCCCAGCTCTCCCAGCCTGTCCAAGCCATTTGCCCTGGAGAAGACACTTGTGGGTTTGTGTGCCTGACCCTTGCTCTGTTTTGAGTAAGAGTTTGTTCATGTGCTGCTTAAATCACCTCAGACCCAGCCACGCTTTCTGCAGGCAGCATCCTTGTCTTGGGCATCCTCCTCTACCTCTCCTCACCTGGGCACTGGCAGGATTTCCTGAGTGTTGGCTGCTGCTGGCCTTGCTTTGCTCAGCTCTTCCGGGAGGGATCAGCTCCCAGACAAGCAAGGATTTAGCATCAGGAACTGCGCTGTGGCCAAACAGCTGAGGGGGAGCAGTGCCAGCAGCAGCAGCTTGGGTTTCAATGCACCACCACAGCTCCAGGAGGAGGGTGGGAGTGTGGGGGAAGGTGCCAGGACAAAGGGGAAGAGAAAGGACGTGAAGGAAATGGAGGCTGAGAGAGACATCCTGGAAGGAAGTCACAGGACAAAATAAAGCGTTGGCACATCTGCAGCCGTGTCAGCAGGAGCTACAAGGAAAGCTCTGTCTGGGGCTGGGAGGGATTTGGCTGAAACACCCCCTGGTTTCCAGCCTCTCATGCTTAGAGAACATTCACTCATCTAAAAATGTAAATAGTGGGGGTGTAAAGGTACAGGCAGCAATCTGAGGTGGTTTGGTGCCCCAAGAACTGGGTTTGCAGAGCTCCCAGGAGCTACCTGCACACTGAGGAACAGCACAGGGTGTGCTCCTGGTGTGTTCCAGGTGAATCTGGGGCTTTGATTGCTGTTGTCCAGTGGAAAGTGTCCCTGCCTATGGCAGGGGATTGGAGTAGATAACCTTTAAGGTCCTTTCCAACCCACACCATTCTGAGATTCTGTGGTGGCTGAGGTTTGTTCTCCATCCTCATGATTTGCCGAACAGGTTTGAGGTCTCAGTGGTGTCTCATCTTTCAGCACGAGGGTTTCCTGTAAATTCCCTTTGGAGTTTTTGGGTGTAATTTCAAGTTACATGTCTGTTAAACAAAGTCTGTAATCTGTTCATTAATTCCTGCAGTGAAGTTTGCTTGTGGGTTCATGAATAATGGGGATTGAATTCCAGCTGCAGTAAGTAAGGAGCTGATACATGGAGTTCCTGGCACTGGGTTGTTGGTATTCCCCAGGTTACTGTCCCCTTCTTTTTGGCAGGAAGGGAGAAAAACAGACTTCCCTGAAGACTCTTTTTGTGGGTCTATGATCTCTCCTTTCTTTGCCTAAGATAAAATGGTTCAAAGATGAAAATAATTCAATTTCCTATTGTAAAACCAAATTAACCTAGTGACTGACCTACAATGAGCTGCTGCATGCAACTTTTTAAATTTAAAACTTCTTTTATAATTTGGTTTTGGGCTTGCCTTGAACTACCAGCTCTGCTCACTCACAATAATAAGTCTGAGAATGGATTTTTATACCAGCAGCTGATTTATTCTTGTTTCAAGCTATTCCCTGCACAGTACTCTGGATGAGACATCCAGGGTTTCCAGACCTTGTGTTTCCCAGAATTCCTTTGGTTTTCTGTACCACAGGTCTGATACCACAAAGATGAAGCTGAATTTCAATATGAAAAGAGAAATAAGGAATTTCTGGAAATGTTTTGTGTCTGCAGGAACTGCACTGTGTAAATCTGTGGAGTGTTTTAAAATAAATCTTTATTAGAAGGCTTCTGTACACACTGCTCAAATGTTCTGAGGGCTTAGAGAGACTGCTGGCTTCCAAATGGATGCCTTGAGGACATTGCAGTCGTTGGGAAGAGTCTTTGGCATGATGCTGCTGAGTCCAGTCAACAAAAACCATTTTGTAATGAGACCCAAGCCCACATCTCCCAAATAATGATGCTGTCTCCACTTCCTCTGGTTGCATTTTCTGGTTTGAACAGTTTAACAGAGTGGTGGTTGACCTTATTTTGGCAGTGACTCTGCTATGTGTTAACCAGTCCTGTCCTTTCCCTCTGGAAGATTGTCCTCCTGGACTGTCTTGAAAACCTCAAAACAATTTTTCGTCTATTTTTACACCATAACAGCCCAGGCAGTGTTTGGTTTCAATACAATCATCATGAATATGCAGAGGCTTTCCCTAGTGAGCCTCTCTGTTCTGTGTGTCCCCTGGCATGTTGTAGTAATAATATAACAAAGAGCATGAAAATCCCCTGACTGAAGCTTGTTTCCATTGCTCTAAATTTGGGTAGGAATGGAGTCACTTAGGGAAAAATAAAGGCAGTGAGGTAAGCTGCAGTTTTTTCTTGATGTCCTGTTTATATTGACTGTTAAGTGAAATGTCTTTAAACAGTCTTAGTTGACTTCTGAGCTAAAGGCTTCTCACGTGCATGGTCACTGAGGAGCCCCTTGGCTTGGCCTGTGCACCTGCATGTCCCTCAGCAGGTTCCAGATGCCAAGAGAGAGCAGTTTGCTCTTCCACTGAAAGCAGAACAAGGCACTTGGTGAAGAATTGGAAGTCTCAAATGAATGCTTTTGGACATGGATTAAGATGTGAGAATTCCTAGCAATGCCTGTCCTGGCATTACCAGCCCCATCAGTATGCATGCATGCAAATCACAGCATGGGGACTCAGGCAGCACTGAGAGGAGTGCTGCTCATTGCAAATGCACAGATCCAACAATCCAGATCCTGCTGTGTTCTCTGGGAATCAAACCCAGTGTGCACTGACAGTAGCTGGGCTGGTGGTTACACACCCCAGTGAAGAAGAGATGCTCTTGTGGAGAAATCCCTTGTGTATCCCAGATCCCATGGCTTGCAGGGTGATGAGATTCAGCATTTTAGCAGCTTATCCTCCTGCTGAGGCCCTGGTTGGTTGTGAGTTTTTCTGGTGTTTTTTCCCTTGCAGGAAGGTAAGAACATTTCTCTCTTGGCCTTCCTTCCTTCCCTTCCTTCCCTTCCTTACCTTCCTTCCTCCCTTCCCTCCCCTTCCCCCTCCTCACTGCTCTTCTCACAGTTGGCCTTTTCCATTTTTATCCTGCAGTTTGCCATGTGGGTGGATGCTGTTATCTTTGTGTTCAGCTTGGAGGATGAAGTCAGCTTCCAGACAGTTTACCACTACTACAGCCGCATGGCCAACTATCGCAACACTAGTGAGATCCCCATGGTGCTGGTGGGCACCCAGGGTAAGTGCAGCCCTGATTTCCAGCTGGGATTGGGAGACCACAGTGACTCTTCCAAGCTGGCAAATCCATGTCCTGTCCTTTCCCCTTTGCTACAGGGCTGTGGCATTGCAAGGACTGTATTTGAAGTGAGGGGAAAAACGCCCTGGCAGCTCTCCTGGAGAGAAGGGAGTGTAGGACTTCAGCAGGGAAGAAAGAGGGAAAGTTAAGGTTAGATATGTACAAGAAATTCTTCCCTGTGGGGGTGGGCAGGCCCTGGCACAGGGTGCCCAGAGAAGCTGTGGCTGCCCCTGGATCCCTGGAAGTGTCCAAGGCCGGGCTGGACATTGGGGCTTGGAGCAGCCTGGGATAGTGGAAGGTGTCCCTGCCCATGGCAGGGAGTGGCACAAAATGATCTTTAAGGTCCTTCCAACTCACTGCAGGATTCTATGACTTGAAATCTGAAATAATGCTTTCAGTGCATGCTGCTCATGGTGGTTTTCTTGCTCACCCAGGAGATGCCCTCGTTGAATTTGGGCAGGTGAATGAGTTGTGTAGGGAAGTTCTGCAGCCAGACCACTTTCTATGTGCTTGGTAGGGTTCAACACCCTGGCATTGCTGAGAGGCAAAAGGGTGAGAGGTGGAAAACCTCCAGCAGCACAGCAGGAAGCAGAAGTGAACCCTGGCCTCAGGCTGTGCCACTGGGACACTTCTGTAAATCAAGTAGAAATGCAGCTCTTTGCCACCTGAGCCAACCTCTCCCCCCAGGTTTCCTTCTGCTGTCCTGAAGGAAAATATGGCAAAGGAAAGGTACCCAAAATATTTCAATTTCTTTTGCATTTGAGTGGTTTTTGGAATATTCTCTGCCTTGTTGTGCCACATATCCCAGTAATATTTCACCAGTTTCCCATACTGTGACTGGTTTGCTACATTGGTAGAGTTGAGGCTGTTCTGTTCCTGACCATACAGAACCATGGAATCATTAAGGCTGGAAAAAACCCTTTGAAATCATCAAACCCAACTGTTCCCACAGCACTGCCAATGCCAGCACTGAACCATGTCCCCAGGTGCTGCATCCACAGCACTTCTACATCCTTCCAGAGATGGTGACTCCAGCACTGCCCTGGGCTGGATAACCCTTTGGCACAATTTGAGGCCATTTCTCCTCATCCTGTCCCTTGTTCCTTGGCTACAGAGTCCACCTGGCTGTCCCTTCCTGTCAGGGAGTTGTGCAGAGCCAGAAGGTCCCCCCTGAGCCTCCTTTTCTCCAGGCTGAGCTCCCCCAGCTGCTCCTCACCCCTGTTAAAATTCCTTCTCTCTGGAGCATCTTTCCAAGAGGATCCCCAGCTTGCTGTTCTGTGTTAGAGGCAGAACACAGATGGTGTGAATTGTTGTTGGTTTAATTTTGGGCATCCACTTTTTAGTGTGTCCCAGTGGTTTTGGTGGTGTTGGAGCTTTTTGGTGGTTTTTTTCAGCCATGTGGTCAGGGAGCAGTTGGCCTTCCCCTGCCTCCAGCCAAGGGGTGACAGTGCAGAGGGGATGTGTGGGCAGCAGGGAAGGAGGAATCACAATCCAGCTGGAGGGAGGAAACAGATGATAAGGGGCAAAAGGGGAAGTAGGAACAGAAAAAGTCTTAGGACAGCAGAAACTCCACCAAAAAGCAGAAAGGAGCTGCTTTGAAGGGCCACGTTTTGGGCTTGAAGCTGGAGTAGAAAAGATGAAGGGGAAGCATTTCTCCAACTTTTTTTTTTTCCTTTGTGCCCTTCTGACACTGGGGTATGGTTTTCCATCTCCTTCCTGTTACTTCCAGAAAAAGAAAAGTTCATTTTCTGCTGCAGCACTGATGCAAAAGGGGATTTTTTGAAAAGATGGAAATAATGCTAATTCTAGGAATAAGTATCAGGAAAAAAACACAGTTTTTTGCCTGTGTTTGACAGTGAAATAAAATACATGAAATATATAAATACACTTGTTAAAATGCATATTTGAAATATACCTCTTCCATATCATAGAATCCCAGAACGGTTTGGGATGGAGAGCACCTTAAAACACATTTAATTCCAACTCTGTGCCGTGGGCAGGGACACCTTCCACTAGCCCTGGTTGCTCCAAGCCCTGTCCAACCTGAGCTTGGTTTTGTCAGATATCCCTGAAACGAGATGTGAAATGAAATCTTCCCCAAAATATCAGCACTGGCCCAGTGCTTCCAGATGTTCTCCTCTGACTTCCAAAGCTGACTCAGTGCCCCAGCCTGAGGCACCTCGGAGCAATGAGGCAAACTTTGGGAAGCTGTGGTGTTCTGGAGCTGTCAGTTCCTTTCTGGTTAAATGTTACCAGCGCCCTCTGCTGATAAAAAATAAGCTCCTACTTTTCCTAATTTCTGCTTCATTTTTGTTAATTGGGTCTGATGAGAAGGTAATGACAACATCAGTTGATGTCTGGTCGTGTCGTGCCCGGGGCAAAGCCTCAAACACAGCATTGCAGAGGCATTGATTCCATGTTTAGGTTCAGGTGATGCTTTTTTCCCAAGGAACAAATCTGTTCTGCTGCTGTGGGCAGTTACAGATGTTAAGGAAAACTTTCTGAGCAGCTGTAGATGCTGAAATTAGTGCCTGTTGTAAAATCCCAGAATGGTTTGGGCTGAAAGGGACCGTGAGGATCATTGAGTGCCACCCCCTAAGGACACCTTCCACTATCCCAGGTTGCTCCAAGGCCCTTCCTACCTGGCCTGGGACACTTCCAGGGATCCCGGGGCGGAGGAGTAACACAGTACTCCTGGGGGAAAAAAGTTCCTTTTCAAGATCTGTTAATAAGATTATCACTTCAAATAGCATCACCTTTGTATGCTGAGTTCATCACTATGATAGAGTTGAAAGAAGCTTCTCTGTCTATTTGGGTGTTAGGTTTTTTCAGCTCCTCTGGATAAGCTCTAGAAAATGAAATTTCTGATTTTCAGCTTTCATGAAAAGAAGCTCTTGGAGAGAATTAGCAAGTGTGATCGTTTAGAAAAATACAATTTTATCAGCTTTGCAATATGTTCCCACAACATGTCTGGGTGCCTTTACAATAGAGTTTGAGAAAGTAATTTACAATTAAGTTCTATTTCTTGAAAATACACAGTGTTTCATATTTTGCACTCTGTAGTCACTGATAATTACAGAGGCCTAAAAACCATTTGACATGTTTCTACTAATCACTCACTTGTTTTCCTAAATACATTTTACATCAGAGCTCATGCTCTTTCATGTGATTGTATATTTTTTTTCCTTTTTGACAGCAACTGAGCTCAATTATATGTATTTAAGGAAAGTAAAAAGCATTGGGGATTTTCCCCCTGGCTTTTAGAATCAGTGTACTGGTAATTTTAATAAGGAAATGTAAATTAGAGTGATGTGCACCCTGTTTCATGGTTTGTCTTTAAATTCACTGCTTGGGTATTGGTCAGTATGAGAGATGGCCTGAAGTTGTCCCAGGGGAGGTTCAGGTTGGATATTCCTCATGGAAAGGGGTTGTCAAGCATTGGATCATCCCTGGATATGCTCAAAAGCCATGTGGATGTGGCACTTGAGGACATGGGCTAGTGGTGACCATGGGTTGACATTACACCCGGTGATCTCAGAGGTCTTTTCCAACTTCCACCACCCTCCAGTGAGTCTGTGAATGCCAAGCTGATGTTTCCAAGTGACCTTTAATGGGTGTTTTCCCCCTGTGTTATGCAGATGCTATCAGCTCCACCAACCCCCGTGTCATTGATGATGCCAGAGCCAGGAAGTTGTCCAATGACCTCAAGAGATGCACTTACTACGAGACCTGTGCCACCTATGGGCTCAACGTGGAGAGAGTCTTCCATGACGGTACTGCTGCCTTTCCTCATCCAGCACCTCCCTCCATCCTCTAGCTGCCCTTTCTAAGGGACCACCCATCTGGGAGAGCTCAGATATTTGCCTGCTCAGTGAAAGAAAATGCCTGATTTTTAGGCATTTTTGTTGTTTTCTAGCACAGCTCCTTAACTTGAACACAGTGCACGTGTACTGATGTGTTCTCTACCAGCACCTTTAGTCTTAAGCATCTTAAGCTATTTTTAGTACTTATTTACTTTTCAGTTGTCTTTCGTGCTTGCTTTATTTTAGCAAAATTATGTTTGGTTTGGTTTTAGTGCTCGTGGAGAGGCTGAGGGGCTGTTTGTGCAGAGTAGCTGAAAATGTTGTGTTTGAGTACTGTAGTGTTCATGGGGTGTAAGCATTAAGATCCCACCTAAACCATTCTGGGACTCTTGGAGAGTCTTGTGTAATGGTTTTGATCCTTGTGGGTCCCTCCCAGATCAGGCTATTTTCTGATTCCATGATCCTGGAGTTGTATGAGATGGGATCTGTGCCCCCTCTAGTGGAATTTCAGCCACGTGTCCTGGGGCTTGGTTGGCTTCTCTTCTGGCCAGGCTCCTCTGATGGCTGAACGTGTCAGCCCCTCATTTCAGCAATTTCCAGTGTCTAAAAACCACCTTAATTAAGTTTTAATGCTTCTCAGAACTCCTTAGTTCTGGGGGGTTTTTGTTGCTAGCTTCTTGTCTTGCTCTGCCTCTGCTTACGTGAGGCAGTGTCACATCAGCACCTTGCAATGGGGTGTGAAAAGACACTTCAAATTTAAAACACAAAGGCAAAAATTTCATATTTTTACATGGAATAAAAAGGTGATACATTCTAATGTTTACACTGGAGAAAAATAAAATCGTTTTAATTTTTACATGTGAAGAAAAGAGGCAAAACATTGTACATTTTACGTGGAAAATACTGGCATGCACTCGTTTTTTACCCATGCTGTTGGTCAGATTTTGGAGAGGAGCATTTGGAGCTGCATCTTCTTGCTTTGCTCCCTGCTTTCCCTTGAACTAGTTGCAAAAATTACTGTTTTGACTGCCTAGATTTTCTATATTGATTAGGAGTTTTAAAGAGCCATTGGGGGTTTTGTTAGCACACTTATTTTTGAGTGCTGGCTATAGTTAGATTGTTAATTATATATTCTGAGTCCTGGTGTTTGTGACTCTGTCTTCAATCTCCTTCTTAGTTTTTTTGTCCCCTTTCTCAGAGATTTTAAGAGAAGTCTCTTGGCACAAAGCTAGTGTGATGAACTTGTAAGCTTTCAGGAGGCTCATTTGTCTCGCTTTTGCCACAAGAAAGAATTGACAGGGATCATGTGTTTTAAGAAATATCAGGGTGTTGTTTTACCCCCATGGCAGCCAACCAACTCTTTAATATTTGTCAGCTAATAGGATTAGAAATGCTTCTGTATGAATGGGTTACACTTGCCAGACATGTCTGGGACTGAATCCAATTCCTGATAATTTTGGCTGTTTATTTCAGCAGGAAACAAAGCAACTTCTTAACCCCATTAAATGAGAGGGTGTGAATGAGCACTGCAAGCTGTTAATAGGGAGCACTTGATTAAAATATCCCTTGGTTTGTGCTGCTCTGGGGCGTTCAGGTTCAGCGTAGCTTTAATGATTTTTAGTGGCTTCTTCAGAGGGTTCACATTAGTTGAGCAGCCTGGGATAGTGGAAGGTGCCCCTGCCCTGGCAGGGGGTGGAACAAGATGAGCTTTAAGGTCCCTTTCAATCTGAACCATTCTGGGATTCTCTGATAGAAAAAAAAATTAAAAAAAAAAAAAGAAAAATTTCCACCTGAGGATGTTCCAGCCCACAGACTTTTCTTCTGCACGCAATTAGTGGGTTTTGACACCAGCCCCTGGTTTGGGCTGCTTTGCTTTCAGGCTTTTTTAAAAATCAGTTTTCTTGTTTCTGTGTTGTGTCTTGCTGTGATGTAGACCTACGTTTTGGAGGAAGAAATAGGAAATGGCATTGAAGAGCCTTTTACTCCTTCATTGCACACACTTTAGAAATTAAATTTCTAATTTGTCCCCTGCAAGCAGCTACTGAACTTCGTGGTCATCTGTTAACGATTCTTCTGTGATAACTCATTTCCCATTTTCTCCACAGCTGAGTGGTAAAATAATTTAACTTGAATGATTATTGTTATTATGAAAATGCTACTTTATTCTCGAGTTAAATCCAAATACCTCGTTTCCAACACTTCATTACAGCTGATAAGCTCACTATTGATTGTAACAGAGACAGAATCATTGAATCACTTGGGTTGGAAAAGACCCTTAAGATCATCAAGTCCATTGGTTCGTATTTTCTAAGAGGAATGCTGAGGAAAGTGAAAGCCAAAATCCTCCTTCACATTCTGCTGTTTTAGAGGCTGTTTTTTAATCTTCTGCCATGTCCCACTAGGTTTAATCTCACATACTGTTGGAGTTAAAACCTAAATTTCAGGCTGAAATAAAAAAGAGAAGTTCCATGTTTCAAGGGTTTAGCTTAGTAATGTGTCCAACGATGGAGGCTAATAAATCCTTTCTTATTTTTTGGTGTTTTGAGTAGTTGAACAAGGGAATTGCATTTTAAAAATTAGATAAATGCTAATAAGATCCATTTTGCTTCATATACCCAATTAAGAATTAGAGACTTTTTTCCCCCTGCTTATCAGAATGGATTCTATCAATGACATTGGAAATGATTATTTTAATAGTTCTTGTCAGCACAGTATTATAATGACTGTGTACTGCCCCAGGATGCCTTTTTAATGGTTTTAGCCTTCTTGAATTAGCTTGATGTACCATTAATGCATGAGAATTGCTTTTATTTCTGTTCACAGTGTATTCATAACCACACATCTTGCCCTGCTTTACGTTCAGATTTTCCCTGACCCATTTAACTGTGGGCCATGCGAGTCTCTGACACCACAAAGGAGCAAATGTTCAAATATTTAGAGGATAAAATTTTACTATTACAGGGCGTGAAACAAAAGGGTTTGAGTCTAACTTGAGTTCAGGTTTAAACCTCTGTCACTTAGCAGTTCAACAAGGGGGTTTTACCTCATCCAGATGCCTGTAACCCCAGATTTTGATCTAATACTGCCCAGAATAACAAGAAAGCTGTGAGTGTTGAGGCAGGAGTTGCAGTATGTGGTGGCAGAGGCCAAAATTGTTGAAAATTGTTGCTGCCTCACAATTTCTACTTTGCTCTGGTGCTGTGCTGCTGCCAGTACTTTTGGATGCTTTATTTGCAAATTTGTGGGGCTTTGCCCTTTTCTGACCCAGAGATGGGGCAGCTCAGAGGCGTTTTAAAAAACTTTTATTCCATTTTCAGTCTCGTGTGAAGGGTGAGACAATACAGATGTTATAATTCACACCATCACAATCAGAAGCCAACTATCTCTACAAATCCATCTCCCAGACAAATTAACTAATCTTTTATTAAGGAATGTGTCTGCTCTGTGTAAAAAAACTTAACCAGACTTACTTTATTTCCAGATCCAAACAGCGTTTCCCTATAGTGTGGTGTTGAACAAAGGTGTTTTAAAAGGAGAACTTTAAAGCATCATTTCTCTGTTAAGGGATAGGGGATGACAAATGCATCCTGGTGCAGCCGGATTGAGGGGAAGGGCTGTCAGTTGCCATCAGCGGGCTCCAGTCAGCTTTTATAGATGTGTTTTCATTAGGAAATGCTGATCAGCCCAATGGGAAGTAAATAAAAGTGAAGTAAATCGGTCCCATCCCGACAGCTGTTTTGGGAAGCTCTGATGTTTACTCTGGCGCTGGATGTGGCCTGAGGGATTCTGTGCTTGGGGAGCTGGGCCGCTGGGGACCCCAGGGCAGGGCAGGATGAGGCAGTGATTCCTTTGGCTCCGGGAATTCCTTGGATTTCGGCTGAGGCCTCTGGGAATGTGGCAGCCATGAGCTTTTCTGTGAGCGCCCAGGCTGGTCACCCACGGCCTGGATCCGCCTGCTGGCTCCTTGGCAGGCTTCAGAACCGCTGGGAAATCAACACTGTGGCCGGTTAGGTATTTGTACCTTCCTGGTTTGAATGGGTTTTTTGAAGGAGAAAGTGTCATGAGGGAGTAAATTTCTTTTCCTCGATATTATGGCTTAGCCTGAAGGAACAAAAGTTCGAGCCGCGTTCGTTTTAAGCCCCCGTTCATTTGAAGTCGTTTCAGTGTTGAGTTCGGTTTAAGAAGTTGATTTTAACGTGAAATGAAGGGTTTTGATCTTTAACCCGCGTTCCGTGTCCCTGGGAGTGACGGAGCGCGGCGGGAGCGGCCGCCAGGGGGCGCCCGAGCCGCGGCGTGAGGGGCCCGTGAGGGGCCCGTGATGGCGGCGGCGCCGCGCCGGGACCGTCGAACGCTCCGGCCGCCACAGTCGGCTGGAAAGGGAAGAGACGTGAACACACTGATCTGCTCACTCGTCTTGTGAAGTGTTCCCGTTTGTGTTTTATTCTGAACTTACTTTGCCCTTGCACTTACTTTACCCTTCCTTCTGCCTCTCTGTAACTCTTTGTGGGCCATTAATAAATGAGAAGGTTTTTGTTTTTGGGGTTTCTTTCTTTCTTTCTTTCTTT
>VXBI01000683.1:88781-103715 GCA_013397375.1 Toxostoma redivivum
TTTTTTTTTTTTTTTTTTTTTTTTTTGGCTGCTTATAGCCCTGGACTGAAAGTTTCCTGCAACTTTCAAAGCTTCAAATTGGATTTTTCAATAAATTTTAACTGTGATAGAAGACATTTTTTGGAACATATTTGTCATCTGTGACAAGTGTGCTCTCTCAGCAACCTCTGTGGAGTGCTGGCTTATCACCTTTAGTTCAAGAATTATTATAAAAGCTGGTACATGACTAAAAATTGAGTAGTTTTGTTAATAAATGTGTGAATGTGTGTTCTTTTTCATTTCAGCAGAAGTTCCTGCTGGGTAAGGTAACTTCTGCACTGTCTCACCTTTGAAAAGGCTGAAGGTGGCTTTCAGAGCCACAGAACCAATTTTAAATTAAGGCAGAGGTTTGTTTTTCTTCAAGCTCTATCTGCACTTAATGAAGGAACATTATTGGCAGATGCTGAAGAAATACATTTTTCCATGGAAAATTGGATTTGGGGCATAAAACTTGTTAATGTTAATAAAGACAGGTCATTACTGGTCTCAAGTCAGATATGCAAACTCCGGGAGATGGAGTGCTGCTGGTGGCACTTGTGCTGCTGCTGCTTGTGTGTGAAAAAAGCCCTCGTGAGGAGTAAATCAGCCGGGGTTGAGCGCACGTACAATCGCCTCCCTCCCATCATTTATGCCCCTCCTGATGCCTGATGCACTCGCTTGTGTCTTAGGCCTGGTAATTTACAGTCTCCCAGAAAGGTACAGTTAGATTTAAGCTGTGCAATAGTGTAACTAATGAGAAATAGAGGGGAATTTATAGCACTCGATGATTGATCGGCCAAGTACCTAGACATTAATTGAAATCTGAGGGCTCCCAGCTGTCTTTCAGTTTAAAAAAAATTAAAAGCAGAAAAAAAAAAGTGGTTTTGGACAAGTGAAACTATGGCTTTGTGGCATTTGTGGAGAACATAGTTGGAGTGAGAAGGTGGCGCTCCCTAAAGAATGAAAGGGCTATTTCCTAATCACCTGCAGGTACCGGCTGGGCTGCACCCATGGCAGTATCGCTCAGCTTCTGCTTTTACAATCCCAGTGTGACTTCAGTTGTCTTTCCCGGGATTTTGGCCCCAGTTCCATCTGGAAGCTTGGCTGTAGAGTCAGCACTCTGCCTGTTTAGCAGAGGCACTCAGGCCCAACTGTTGTGTGACAAATTGTCTGAATAAATACTTGGCGTTAATCTCTCGCTTAATAACGCTGTTTAACCGGTCATCTCCACTGAGAGCACACAGCTTTCTCCTCTGCTGTCAGCCTCTAAATGCACCATTCTTGCTGAAGCTTAGTCTTGTGAAAATGTCTGAATTTTCCCATTAAGTGCTTAAAAAGTAATAAAACTAAAGCCATTAGCCTTCACTCGTCAGATCTGTATCAAGAGAAATATTCTTGGGCGCCATAAATCTGATCAAGTGTTCGACATTTATATCATTCGACTTCATTCTCTGGAAATGGACCTTTGAAGGTAAATTGCATTAAGTAGGGCAGTTTAAATTTTTAATACAATCTTATTGTAACTGTTAGCAAATGATTAAAGTGCAAAGGGGGGGCTTATGTGTTTTGGGAGATTTATGTGAAATGCTCTATGATGCTTCTGCTCTGGCAGGGAACTGCTTTTGTGACAGCTGGATGTGCATAAACCCACAAACCCAAAGGATTTTTAAGCCTGTAGTGATGGAGGAGATGATTTCCTATCTGCTACTGGATTTCTGGAGGGTGTTTTAGAAGCAGGATTTATTCCACCTGCACTGAAGAAATGTTGGCAACACAAAGCTTAATTCTTTTTCCAACAGGCCTCTGTGTGTGCCTGAGAGGTGGATTTTGATGGTTCATGAGCTGAGGTGGTTTATTTAATCTTATTTAGGTCCTTGGTGGTTTGTTTAAAGTGAGGTTTTTCTTCAAAGTATGAGAAATTCTCTAGCTTGAGTTTGGTGAACAGCATAGATAAGTTGTGCTTTAGAAGCAGTGATGTGTTTATGCACCTTTTTTTGGTGTTGCTGTAGTAAACCTGATTGTGCTTTTCTGAGGAGAATACTCACATCTTGAGGAATAATATCTGTGAATATTTAATGTGAAAAAAGTGATATTTGTTCAAAGTATTAGATTACTAACTTTTTTCTTAAATATCCCAGCAATCATGGCCCTTGTTTTGGAAGCAGCTGTGTCCTGTCTGGATGTAGCTGTGTCATCTAATGGTGTGGTTGCACCTCTGACTTCAGACTTTGAGTTGTTAGGTAACAATTTTGTGCCATTTTGGCAGTTGAAAAAAGAAAATCATTGATTATTCTGGTCTTTTGGTGACCTTTTTTCTTTAAGTTGAATTAATAGAACCGTCTGGATGAGGCACTTGATTTAGTAAATGTGATTAGTTTATTTCTTTCTGGAGGATGGTTGCATCTGAGATGCACTAACGTAACCAGCAGCTTTCTGTCACTTTGTGTCCTTGTCTGTGCTCTGTTAGTGACCTCACTGGGTGCACATGGATCTTCAGAGGGCAGAAATGTTCTCTATGAAAGCAGTCATTTGGTAGTGTGTGCCCCAAAATGTGCTTTCCATGAAGCTGCTTCAAAATGGGAGGAGATTACTCACTAAGGTGGTAAAATCCTGAAGCATCATCTAACTTTTTGTTACCTAAATCTATGTTTTGATATGATTAAAAAGCAGTTCTGTGTTTTGACATAGGATTAAATATATACCATGATGTTATCCTTATGAATGTTTTTCTTAGAGAGTAATTAACAACTCAGTTGTTTCCTTTCTGGACATTATACAAAACACATAAATATGACAACATTATTTGAATCTTTTCTTTCACTTTTTTTCTTGTTTCAGCATTTTTTAACCTTCGCAATTTAAAATCATAACTCTGTGTAGGATATAACAGGATTTATGACTTGATTCTGCCCCTCATGGAAAGGTCAGCAGTGCTCCATGAGGTACTGAGGTAAATCCATGTGCAGAAGACTTCAGCTGTGTGTCTGGCACAATGTTCCCCTTAAATCCTCGAGTCATGTGCTTCTACTTGCAGCACAGTTGAAGCAGTGACAAAAACACAGGTTTATTTTTTAAATTGCTTCAGATGCCAGAATGTTTCCGGTGGATTTATTGGCATATTTGCTTACCTAGTCTTGGAAGGCAGTGATTTGCATGGAAGTTGGCAATAAGTGATGTGCAATGTTAATTAGAATTACCTGTGGAGGAAAAAAAATACGTGTTGGCATTGATTAAAGATATTTAATACCGAGCCAGATTTACAGCTGTATTTTCATATCTTGTAAGACAAGGTTTAAGAAGCAAAGATTTGTTAACCAAGCACTTTGTCCTGTAAAACTTACTAATGCTTTTGGTGCCTTGCACTACAGATTTATATCTTTTTGGTCAATTTGACTTTTTTTTGGTCATCGAGGTTTCTCCCAGCAAGTTCCACCCCACAGGCTGTCAGAGCATGGAGGGGGTTTGTGCTCAGTGCAGAGCAGGAACTCCTCTGCCCTGCTGTGACTTTACAGTGGCACTGCTTCTTCAGGGCAAAGTAACCTCAGACATTTCTGGCTGCGTGTGGCCAGGAATGAGCTGGATAAATTGCCATTTCCAAACTCCCAACATCAGAATTCTCCAGCACTCATTTCTCTGTTACACCTGACATGTGGGATGCCAAGCTTTACTTTTAAACAGAGACATATAAAGGTTGTTTGGCTGAGAAAATGAATTGAATTTAAAATAACAGGCACAATGGCCTTAATAGTGGCTACTTACAATAATGTTTCCCATTTGGAAGGAAGTGTTTGTGGTTAGGGCTTGCTCTGGTAGTTATTACTGCCTCTCCTGCAATATGTAATTGTGGAATAAATTTACTTTTATTGAACCCTTACTTATCCTGTAAACATGGAATATTAAGCTAAAAGGCAGCTGCTGTAAAAATGTAAGCTGCTATATATCTTAACTTCTTCCACTTGTGTTTTTTAAGGTAAAAGCAAATACTTGGTCACACAAAACTCCCCATTCTGCATTGTTTTTCCCCCAAGTAGTTAAAACAGGTATTTATTTAAACAAGTGTTTATCCCTGCTGATGTTTTTCACTCAGTGATCAGCATTCCAGCTTCAACTGAAAGCCATTTTCTGTCTGTCCATCAGTGAAGGAAAATCTCCTGCATTCCCATCTTTTGCACCAGTGGCAGCCTGCTGTTTTTGGATGTGCAGAGGAGATGAATGGTCTTACACAGGTTTTTATGATTTTGATTTAAATTAGTGGTAATTGGAGAAGAGTGTTTGCATCTAAAATATGCAGCACCCCCGTACTGTGATCACGGAGAAGAGAAATGGCACCAGATGTTACGGGTCTTGTATGCCTGGAGTCTTCCCTTTTCATATTCTAAGCTTTCCTTGGTGGAAGCACAGAGCAGAGAGTAACTGTTCCTGCCTTTTGGGAATGAAAAGTGATCAGACTGTTGGTACCTTTGGGTGTTTTCCAGGATCCACCTAAGGAGCAGGGAGAGATCAGGTCTCAGCCTAGATGAGGTTTCCGCCAGCTCATCTCTTGGGTGCTGCAGTGTTCCCAGCTTTCCGAGATGTGGAGCTGGAGGAGTCTCTCCCCTTATGCCGTGAACTTCTCCTAGGGAGTGTTTTCCCCTCGGGTCTCTGCCTTTCTTGTCCTTGTGCTTGGCTGGAGCTGCGCTAATGATGTCGAGGAGGAGCTGATGTGTGAACAGCCCTGTGAACCAGGGCACAGCAGCTCTATCACTGCAGCTCCTGTGGCACCAAGCGTTCCTAAGGGGGATGAGCTCCCAAACGGAGCCGGCTCCTTTTGGGGCCACAGCTCGGGTCCTCCCACCAGGGAATTCAGCCCCGAGAGCAGAGCGGGAGGGCTTGCCTGGGGAAATGAGTGTGCACTCACTTCTTTTCCATCAGAAAACGTGGTGGCGCGCACAGAGATCCGCAGAGCTGCAGCGTGGAAACATCCATGTGCAGCTCCAGGCTCTCCTCTCCTGCTCAGGGCTCCCTGCGAGCCCTGCGGGCAGGGAGGGAGCGGGAGGTGCTGAGGAATGAGTGGGTTTTGACTAACAAAAAGTAGCGTTTGAGATGAAAGTGGCAGGGGGTGGGAAGGTTAATTTTGTTGTGGTGCGCTAGGTCAGGCATGGAAGAAGAGGCATTCAAGCCAAGAGCTTTCCCTCCCAACTCGGAGCGGGAATTTCACATGCTTTTAATTATCAATGCCTTCAAGCAGAATACAACTCCCAGTCATTCTGGCTCGTGGAATTAAATTTAAATGTATAAAAAATAAGCGTCAGTGTCCCCTCCCAGATCAAATACTTGCTAAATATCAGTTCTGCTTGTTTACAATGGCATATCCCTGTTTATTTGCAGAAGAGTTCTTGACTTCGCACATGAATTTTGTTTAGCTTTTCATACTACTGATATATTACAATAAAATCTGTCCCAAATTGATAGCTTGAGTATATAAAAGTACTGACAATTCAATTGATTTTTAAAAATAGTTGAAATGCTTCTCATTCTCTGGATTGTTTTTGATATCTGCCATAGTTGGTATTCATCTGTTTTAGAAATGTTTTTTAGAGAGTATTAAATTAAAATACTGTATTCAGCAGCAGCTTTGGTTTGAGACAGAACCTGAAGGCTTGGGACAAAAATATTTCTGCTCTCTTAAATTTTTTTTACTTTATATTTTTTTCACTTTATAGAACATTATTGTTCTGATGGAGTGAGGAGCTAAGAAATTTGAGGTGAGGAATGGTCTGTTTTGACCCCACCTCTGTCCAATTTGGGGCCCCCAGAATAACAATGTGGAGTTGCTGGAGTGAGTCCAGAGGAGGCCATGGAGATGCTCTGAAGGATGAAGCCCCTCTGCTCTGGAGCCAGGCTGGCAGAGCTGGGGGTGCTCCTCTGGAGAAGAGAAGGCTCCAGGGAGAGCTCAGAGCCTCTTCCAGGGCCTGAAGGGGCTCCAGGAGAGCTGGAAAGGGGCTGGGGACAAGGCATGGAGGGACAGGACACAGGGAATGGCTTCCCACTGCCAGAGGGCAGGGATGGATGGGATATTGGGAAGGAATTCCTGGCTGTGAGGGTGGGCAGGTCCTGGCACAGGGTGCCCAGAGAAGCTGTGGCTGCCCCTGGATCCCTGGAAGTGTCCCAGCCAAGTTGGACACTGGGGCTGGGAGCAGCCTGGTGCTTTGCTTGTGTTCAGGTCCTGTGTTTGAGTCTCTGAGTTCAGACTGTCTGGGTTTCCTTCCCTGTCCCTGTCCCTGTCCCTTCCCTGCCCAGACCGTGCTGTGTGTGTCAGCGTGATGCTGCCAACACCCCTGCACTCACACTGAAGGGAAGAGGTAAATATTTTCCTTGGATAATTATCTCTCCCATGTGAGAGCAGGAGCTTTTGCAGACAAGGTAGTTTTCATTCATGTGTGGTTTTTGTTCAGTTTTGGTCTTAATTTAGGTTTTTACCGCGTACGATGAAGACAAATCCATGTGCATATGTTAAAATCTGACCTTTGGTTTGCTCTCTTCACTCACTAATGTGTTTTAAAATATTTTAATATATAGCTTCCCAGGCTCCAGATCAATAACCCAATGGGTCTGAAATGACAGAGTGCTACGATATTCCCCTTTAATTTAAACATGATTAGCTGATGAAGGTTATGATCAATATGCTAGGGGAAGATAAATTAATTGATATCATCCTTTCAGGATGATAAGAGGCCTATTGGAGGTGGGATGTAACTAATGAAGCTGCTTCTTCATATATATGAGCCATTCTTTATACAATGTATTCTCACTAAATCATGGTTATGCCATCATTCATTTACATGAAAAACATAAGCCACAGACCACTTTGTTATTAAAATTGCATTCATTTGAGAAGAAACTATGCTTACACTGTCCCTGTGCTGTAATGTAGTGAGGGAAAATAATCTTGGAATTTACATAATTATCCTTTTGTGTTTTCTGGATGAGACAGACTGGGTTCTGTTGGCTTAATTCCATCGAGTTTCCGAGGGACTTTTTAAGGAGATGCTAATAAATGTCACTGGTTTTGGTGGAGGTGTTGCCAGTGACTGCAAACTCCTTGGCATAATTTCCATGAAGTGCTTCCCTTCATGAAGAAAACTGCACGCAAGGAAGCTGGATTTAGTTAGGGGCATTTTTGATTAGCCACTACACAAGTACCTGTTTCCAAAGACTGAAATTATGATTAGTTTTTAATTTGTGACTCAAAAGGTAGCAAGAAATTTTATGTATTTAGGACATAAAAAGGGCTCATTCTAAAGGCTTTAGCTGAATTAACAGCATGAACTCAAGTTCTGGTGTGTGATGGGATGAATTTCTGAAATAGTTTGACTTGTTTAAATTGAGAAATTGTAGGAGAGGTTTGGAAGTTGCTACATTTCACATCAGTTCTGTTTGATCTTTTTTATTATGGGTCTGCCAAGCTGTGTATAGAGATGTTAATGGTTCTGATCCCTGTATCCATTTGATAAATGCTGCTTTTCCTTCTGTGCTGAAGAAAATGTCTTAATAAATTGCAAAACAAATTAGGCATTTTTCCAGCTGTGCTACTGCTGCTAAGGAATAAAAACTAAAATTAGAAATCACGATACAGCTTCTTTCCATAAAGAATTTCACTGGGATGTGTGGTACCTCTAATCCTGGTATTTATTCAATGTCAAGGTTCCTTTATCAGTTCTAATATTCCAGTTATCTTTGGTTTGGGCTCCAAAGTCGATTGCCCTGGTGCAATGGCTGGTAAAAAAGGGAAATCCATCTTATTCCTTGGCAGCAGAGACCTGGTATCTTCTGTCTGCCAGGAGAATATCCCAAAGAAGAGAGGAAAAGGTTTGCTACCATGAGCTTTGTTAGTGTGTTGTTATAAACATAGAGGGGACTTGGTACAGAATTCTTGGTATTGCTTCTTGTAATTTTCTCCCTGAGTCCTCTGCTGCTCATCTGGTAGAATGAGACTGATGGAGATGGACTTCTGGGTGGAGACTTCTCCATCCTCCGTGTGGAGAACCAGGCTGGAGTCTCTCATGGAGCATCATGGAAAGCCAGCACCCTTCCTCTTCCCTGTAATACACCCCATTTTTGAGCAGGCTTTGGTGCTGGAGCCCCCCTGTTTGTGTCCTGTTCACTGTGTGTTTTCCCACTGTGCCCTGCTTTCCAGCTGTGCTCTGCCTCACCTGCCTGGATGTTTTGTTTCCCTTCAGTTGCCCAGAAGATCGTTTCCACCAAGAAGAAGCAGCAGCTCTCAATCGGACCCTGCAAATCTCTACCCAACTCTCCGAGCCACTCCTCCGTGTGTTCTGCCCAGGTTTCTGCCGTACATATCAGCCAGGTACAGATAAAACAAATGCTTGGAAAAGGAGCTGATAAGCTGCTTTTCATCTCTGATGTATTTGTGCCATTTCGAGTGTTCTCTCTGCTGCTCGAGAGGTAGTTGCTATTTTTTTGACACTGTCAGTGCTCTGTGGTTTGAAGCGATATTTGATTTTTTTTTTAGATTGGCTTGAGTTCAAGAAACAAAGTAGCAACGCAGAATAATTTGGCTTTAAAGCCTGCTTGGATTGATAAGCCTGCTTTGATCATTCTCATTGATACCCAGCAGCCTGCACATCTGAGTAGGCCAATCATTGCAGTTGCGGGATTTGCTGTGCTGTGGTTTAACATCCCCTTGCTGTGCTTTTGGTGGTTACTCTCACTCAGTTGTGCTGAGCTGGTGTATCCCAGTGGTGAGAGTGCTGGAATTTTACACTTGATGGTATTTTGAGAAACATATGGTTAATACCAAAATTTTCTGACGTGTACAAGTTTTACCCATGTGTTGTATGTTTCCCTGGTGATGCCCTTCCTCAGTGTCTTTGTTTTCTAGTGTCTACTGATAATCTCTGGGCATGTCCCCAGTTGGGATGGATATAAACTGAAGGATGTCTGATACCCACAGCTATTCTGGTGTGGTTTTCAGTCTAAACTCAGTAATATGTGGGTTATTTTGCAGTCTTAAGCCCCCATTGTGGGGATTTGTTTTGATTATGGACCTTTATCCCACACAGTGCTTGCTTTTTGGCAGAAAGGAGTAACTTCTCCCACTGGGTTACAACCCTAAAGATGCAGGTGCTAGTTTGGTCTTAAAAGTTCTCTGCTGTGAGTTACTCTGCTTCAGGCTGAGTCCTGATACCACCTCAGACTGTGACTGTATTTGCTGATGAGCCCAAAGAGGATGCTGGAGTTCAGACCCCCCCTTTCTAAAGCAGGTGCTGCGTGAGGTGTGTTGCTCTTCAGAAGATCCCTGGCACTTCCTGGTGAAGTACACGTTCTCGCATGAGAGAGGTTCTCCCCTTTCCAGGTGTACTCAATCGCTCCGTTCATGGCCACAGGCCCTTGGAAGTCACCCTCTCTGAGGGCATTTCTTGTTAATGAAGCTTTTGGTGATGAAGGACATCAAATATCTGGGGGTTCACCTTTTTCCTACCCAAGTCTAGTTTGAAGGTCAACAGCAGCCACCAAATTCTAGGCCAGTACCATCGCCTGTGCAGCAAGCTTCTTGCCAGTGATAAGAACTGTTTGGGAAAATCGAGGCAAGGTAGCTTTTGCAATAAAGCTCCCTAGATTCTGTTTCAATAACAGTGAAATAATGTTCTTTACTGCCTTTGCCAGGTGTCATAATTACCTAAAGGGGCAATTGCATCACCAGTCAAAGACGTCTCTCTTCTGAGACTGATGTCACACCTAAAAGTAGAGAGCCAGAAATCTGTTTCATGTCATATCTTCTTTGTGCTACACTTAAAGGCAGTATGACCTTGTTTAAGGGAAGGAAGCTGAATCCTTATCCCAGACTTAAAAGAACTTTGCAACTGCAATTCCAAGTTCAAGATGATCTGGGGCAAGATTTGCCATCTCTGATCTTGGCTGGAAGACTGGCTGGTGTCTTGCCCTTTGGAACATCTCTCTTGGCGTAATGATGTTCCTCTGAAGATTTCCTCCATGAATCAAACCCGTTATCGGTGCAGTGCCCTGCCACTTGCATTCTCCACGGGAGCAAAGGCCTTCAGAGGCAGTGGTTACACACAGCACTTCACATAAAGTCGGAGATTGTTCCATCTCTGGTTGGATCGTCCTGGGGATTGAACTCCTGCAAACTCTCCAGATGACTCTGCAGTCAAAAGCTTAGGCTTTAGAGGAAGAAAAAAAAAGAAGTATCGAGTGTCACCTTAACCAGGCTAGTCCTTAGCGTACCCTGGGGGGAATTCTAAGGCTCAGCACCATCCAGGGCTTCTGTGGTTTCAG
This sequence comes from Toxostoma redivivum, assembly GCA_013397375.1. Classification (NCBI taxonomy): domain Eukaryota; kingdom Metazoa; phylum Chordata; class Aves; order Passeriformes; family Mimidae; genus Toxostoma; species Toxostoma redivivum. The sequence goes on from VXBI01000683.1 coordinate 99,096, forward strand.
TCTGCCAGGTTGGACAAGGCTTGGAGCAGTCTGGTCTGGTGGAAGGTGTCCCTGCCCATGGCAGGGTGTTGGAATGAGATCAGCCTTAAGGTCCCTTCCAGTCCACACCATTCTGGGATTCTGTGAAAGACTTGTCTGTTGTTTGGGTGCTTCTCTATCTGCATGTCCAGGAGTCTGAGGTGGTGAATACCTCAGTAAGATCCCCTTCCAGAAAATGCTATCAGGAATATCTATAGTTACGTATTTCCAGAGGCCTGATTCACAGTAAGATGCTTCCTATTCTGAAGGTAAAATCCACTTGTCTTTGTAGTAGATGCTGCTCAGTTTTCCTTCTGACTTAGTTTTTAACATGTATGTCAGTCAAGGGGAAGGTTTTCCTTGAAAACCTGTGATACTCAGAGCCAACAACCCTTGCAAGTACTTCAGGTACCTCTGTTGGTTCTCAGGGCAGCACAGAATGCATGGAATGCATATTCTCAAATCCAAGGATTGTCATTCATGACCATGGTGGACAGAACTGTTGTATACTCTGTCAGCAAGAGGGATGGTTCAACACGGCTTACATTCTGTCTGATGCATTCAGGAATTCCAGTCACAGCTTCACAGCTCACTGGCTTTTTGGAACACCTCAGGAGATAGGCTGAGTTGTTTAGAGGGGAAGAAGTGTTGTGCAGTGGATTGAAGGCCTCTTCATGGCCACAGGGCCTCTTGGAATAGGTCTTTAATTTACTTTTTACAGGTACAGACCAGTCACCTCTGTATGTCTGTGCTCTGCATGTCTATTCCACATTCCCCTATCTCTTGACAATCTTCCTAGGTGTGGTATGCCTGTATACCATGCTAAGTCTAATTTCAAAGAAGAATGAGTTTCCTTTTCCCTCAAAAAACCCACAGAGACATTAATTTTTCCTAAATTTATCCTGGTGCTAGAGGAGTTGCTTGTCCTTTACACCTGATGTGTCAGGAAGGCAATTTTAAGATATTAACTTAGAGGAATAGTGCCAATAAAAACAGTTCCAAAGGGTTGTTTCCTGTGCCCAGCCCCTGGAAGTGGAGATCATCTGGTTCCCAAACCCATGAGGCTGCTCAGCCTGGTCCCACCTTTGGTCCTCAGTGCCCCTGTGTGGGGGCTGGATAAGCTACTGAGGAGTTTCCTGAGCTGGGCCTGAGTTTGAGTTTGCACTGGTGTAAAAACAGCTGGAAAATCCTTTGGCACAACAGCTGTTGTTGCTGTTTGTGTCAAAGACTCCAGGCCCCTCTCCAGACAAACTGATGTGCAGATTCCAGGAATCCCCAGCAGTGTGAGCTTACTTGTGAGCTGCAGTTTTGAAGGTAAAGATGGAAGGATTTGTTTTACCAGTGGCTATAATTCCTTGAAATCTGCAGTCTGCATATGTTTTCACACTGGCTGGCTTTCCTGGAATTCAGCTGTTAATTTCTGCCGTGAGAGGAGAATGAAAATGGCACCATGTTTCTGTGTCTGCCTGGTCTCCATGCATTCTTCTATGACAGAGGGACCTTACACACCCTTTGGTGAAGAAATTTTCCTTGATATCCCATCTAAATCTCCTCTGGTGCAACTTGAGGCTGTTCCCTCTCCTCCTGTCCCTGTTCCCTGGGAGCAGATCCCAAATTCCCCAGCTGTCCCCTCCTGTCAGGGAGTTGTGCAGAGCCACAAGGGCCCCCCTGAGCCTCCTTTTCTCCAGACTGAGCCCCTTTCCAGCTCTCTCAGCCTCTCCTGGGGCTTCAGCCCCTCAGTGTCCATCCACATGGACTGCAGTGCCAAGAGTTGTGTTTCCTGGTCAGCACCATCATTCTCCAAGCATATTTGCATTATTCCTGGGGAGGGTGTGGAGCTTAACATCCACTACAAAGCTGCAGCTCAGGTTTGGCTGCCACACAAGCTTGCTCCTTACTACCTGTTGCAAATGTGTAGTGATGCATTATTTATGTTTGCACAATGCCTCCAGATAGTTTTTACTACAACATAATTGTCCAAAAATGTAAATTAAACTGCTAAAAGCAAAGTACAATCAGCTTGGTCATCCATTATTTCTCACATTGTATGTAAGACCTGATTATTGATAAGCTTTTTGGAAATTTTCTGGAATGTCAAGACTGAAACTAAAAGAGGAATGATAATGTATTTAATGCCACATATATCACAATCTTTTTGTGTTTACAGGGTTGTTTCTAAGTAACCTAATTCTTATCTAACACAAGCATTTTAGATACCTCCCTGTGAGGGTGGGCAGGCCCTGGCTCAGGGTGCCCAGAGAAGCTGTGGCTGCCCCTGGATCCCTGGAAGTGTCCAAGGCCAGGCTGGACACTGAGGCTTGGAGCAACCTGGGATAGTGGAAGGTGTCCCTGCCCATGGCAAGGAGTTGGAATTAGATGATCCCTTCCAAACCATTCTGTGGTTTCCAAGTGTTTCTCTGGTTGTGTTTCTCATTGTTCCAGGCAGTGGCTTATTTTGAAATCACCTCAGAGTTTTATTTACAAAGTTGGAAATCCACAGGGCTTGGTGTGTGAGAAACATTGCCTGCAGGACTTCTTTTATAGAAACTCTCTGTGTGTCTTTGGGGAATAGAATATCCAACAGGTTTGTGTTTTCCTTTAGGAGTTACTCACTCCCAGAAAATAAATCATGTAGAAATCCAGAAGACAGCTGCAAAAAGTGTAAAATTATGCTATAAAATGATGAAGGATTTAAAAGGTAAAATTTTAGGGAATCCTTCATGTTCTCCATCTGGGAAGTAGGCTCTTAGGGTGTAAATCTGTTCATTTCAATTAAAAAATGTAAGATTTCTTTGCCACCCTGCTCATCTCCAACACATCCAGTGATTTGGGAACCAGCTGCTACAGACAGGAAAAGCAAATGTGGGGTAATTGAAGCCACTTCTTCCCAGCTTTTGTCCTGCTCATCTGTCCAGTGTTACCATTCTCCATTAGGACACTAAAAATGATCATTTCAATTACGTTATTTCATCTCCTTTGTTGTATACACATCTCTCAATTCTGCTGCTGCTTCCTCTGGCACTTGAGAATGTTGTAGGAAATCTCTCTCCAGCCCCACTGTTGCTTTCAGTGCCTTCACCTCTGCTCCCTGCTCTGGAAAAATCTGCAAGAATCAGAAGAGAACTTGGAACATGGAGAGACTTCAGCTGGGGAGTGTAAGGGATTGTCTCCTACTTTTTCATTATGACTGGTTGCAGCTTGAGATCCCGATCCCCAAGGAGCATGGGAGAAGTCCCATCAGGCATCTTTCTCCTCAGGAATTCTGGAAATACCCTCTTTCCACCTTTTCTCACTTCTTCTAGGAAACTTGACTGCTCTAAAGATGGCCTTTCTCCCTTCTCTGTGCATCCCAGACACTTCTTTCCTCCCCAAAAGCTCAGTGTGAGTTGTTGCCCAGCCCCTTCATGCACTGCTGCTCCTCTGCTGAGTTTTCCATTCCCAGCAGGCAGAATTTTCCCTCTTGTCCTGCCCTAGTCCCTCATCAGCACATACAGCATCTCCTCCTTTAATGGTGTTTTTAGTACTCGTTTACGTTATGTCTGATAAGTCCTTTTAAAAAAAAAAAAAAAGACTTTTTCTTAATCATCTTTTGGTCCTTTCCATTCTGTCCAGTTTCCTCCTGCTTTTAGGAATTTGTTGCCTCTGTTTATTTACTGTTTTATAGGCTCAATGCTTTATTTCTTTCAGGACTAGGATGGAACATCACAGTTTTGGCTGCCTCACATAAATTGGGATATCTTACTTACATGTCTTGTATATTTGCACCAGTGGCTTCAGCAAATCTTGTGCAGGGCCAGGAGTTGGACTCGATTATCTTTGTGGGTCCCTTGCAGCTCAGGAGGTTCTGTGGTGCTTGGAATATGTTGGGATTTATCCAACCCCGTAGTAGCCATTTTATAATCCTGAATTATTTTCATTTTCTTGATCAGCTCTCAGTGATCTGCTGTCTCCAGAGCAGGTTTAACTCCAGCTATGCAGTTTCCATGGCACTGGATATTTTCTCTTAGGTTAGAATTTAGTTTAGTAGAAATCCAGATTTGGAAGGTTTCTCCCAATGCTTTGCTTACTCATGTGCTAGAAAACAAACTGAACTGTTGATACCCAGTTAAGGTTACATTGTGTAGAATGAAAATGTGCCTGCTGTATAAAAACAGCTATCTAAGTATTCAAAAAAATAATGGCAGGGAAGATGTTTAAAGGCTTAGAATAGAAATGTGTGGAAAAGTGGCAGTAGGACGGCCCTGCTGAGACCCTGAGCCCTGGCTGCACTTTGCATAAATTAGAAGTAAATAAGATACAGCTATGGATTGTCATTTCTTGAAAGGCAGTGTACCACTGTTTAAAACTCCCTTTAATCCTTGCAGACCAGTAATGGAGGAGGGAGTTTAAGTGATTATTCCTCCTCTGTCCCATCAACTCCAAGCACCAGCCAGAAGGAGCTGCGGATTGATGTTCCTCCCACTGCCAACACACCAACTCCTGTCCGTAAACAGTCCAAGCGCCGATCCAACCTCTTCACGGTGAGTGAGCCAGGGGACCTGTGCTGTGTGTGCTGGGGACAGCCTGGCCTTCAGCCCTGTGCTGTGTGTGCTGTGTGTGCTG
>VXBI01000683.1:104556-161998 GCA_013397375.1 Toxostoma redivivum
GGCACACGAACTGCCAGACAAGAACTTTTGCACATCTCAGAGAAAAAACCAAAACAGAATCTGAGAGGGGACAGCCTGGGCTTCAGCCCTGTGCTGTGTGTGCTGTGGGACAGCCTGGGCTTCAGCCCTGTGCTGCTGGGCTGCTCTGATTCCATAGGAGCATTGAGATGGAGCTGTGGGCTCCAAAACAAGAAGATCTTGGAATTATGATTAGGTGGTTCTGTTTGAGACTTAAGGAGCACTTTTCTTAGGGAGACAGGCTGGGGAGACTTGAGGTTATTTAGGCTAGAGAAGGCTCCAGGGAGACCTTAGAGCCATTTTCAGTGCCTAAAGGGGCTCCAGGAGAGCTGGAGAGGGATGGGGGACAAGGGCTTGGAGTGATGGGACTTGACAGGGCAGGGTTAGATGGGATATTGGGAAGGAATTCCTGGCTGTGAGGGTGGGCGGGCCCTGGCACAGGGTACCCAGAGAAGCTGTGGCTGCCCCTGGATCCTTGGAAGTGTCCCAGGCCAGGTTGGATGGGGCTTGGAGCAGCCTGGGATAGTGGAAGGTGTCCCTGCCTATGGCAGGGGTGAGACTGTATGGGCTTTAAGCTCCTTCCCAAACCAAACTATTCCATAACTACTCCATGCTGTTTTTATTATTATACAGAATCAGATCACTTTTTTCTTCTCCAGGGTTAAAAAGGATGATGGAGATTAAAGTAACTTTTTTACTTTCCAAACCACCTATTTTTTGCTTCAGTGAGAGGCCAAAAAAGTTCAAAATCAAACGAAAAAAAAAATCAAATAGAAAGCTGCCTGGTACAATATGACTGGTCTTTGTTACACAGAAGTAGTTTGGGAGATGCTAATGAAGCCCTGAGTGAAGGTTTCCTTGGTTTAAGCCCTCTTGCTGAAAGCTCTGGGATCGTGTTGCAGATATAATTGTGGTTTGTAAGCAGTTTTTTAACAGTTCACACATGTCATAGCAAACTCAGAATCCCTGTGGGCTCTTGTGTAACTCCCTTAGGGGTTGTAGCTACATGTTAGTTGTGTTTAGGAACTTACAACTTCCCTGTCAACTTGGAGAATTTATATATTTTATTCCAAAGGTGATGTCATGCTCAGTTCCCACATACAAACCTGATAAAACCTTTTCCTCATGCTCTGAGGGAAATCTGAGCTCTCCACCTTCAGCAAGTGGAAAGTTTTGTCACAGTTTTGGAGCTCTGAGTGACAGCAGAGAGCCCCAGGAATCCTGTGTCCATCCCAACAGAGGTATTTTGATTTAAACCCAGATCTCCCACTCCTATAAAGGAGAGGAAAGTATGCATTTGTGTTTGGGTGCAAACGTGTAGGTGGAAAACAATAAAATAAGCAGCCTAGGAAAGTGTCCCAGCTTTGACGCCGGTATTTGGTAACAGTCATGCGGATTTCTTCCCATTGGTGGAAATAATCTGGAGTTTGGTGGGAGAATTCCAGAGCTCCCAACCCCACTAGATGTCAGTGTCAGCCCAGAAACCAGCAGCAGCCGGAGCTGTGGAAGCAGAGCTGAAAACATCGCAGAGCATCCATGTCCGGGCTGAAGGATGTGTGAGGTGCTGCCAGGGCTCTGGAGGTGGTGCTGACATTTGGGGAACTGGGGATCTTTCAGTTTGGAGCAGCTGTAAATTTGAGAATGGGAGGAGAGAAAAACAGACTCATCTACAGTCACAGGAAAGGTTTGAGAAGAACATTAAGTCAGCTGTAAACAAACAGAACTAAAGCTCTGCTTTGTGATAATTAGTGAGAACTATCTTTACTAATGTGAGAGGGTGTTGATAGTTGTCTTAATGTCTGATAACTGGGAAAAATAATAAGAATTTGCCTTTGCAGAATTAGCTGTGTCTTTTAAGGTGGGTGTAGTGAGATTGTTTAATGAGTAGCCCTGTAATTTTTGTCCTGAAGTACTTAACACCCACTCTGCTTTTGAGCCAAGTTATAACCTGGAATTATTTAATTGAATAAATAGATAACCAGTATTTTCTGTGTAGTTATGAACAGAGTGTGTAATTAAGATATTTTACTGTTTAGCTCTGGGTTTCTTGCTGTGCTTCTCTTCCCAGTCACTTATGCCTTTATTTCTTACAGAATCAGATACATTTCTGTTTAATAATTGCAAGTTACCCCTTGATATCTAGCACAGGTAATCTGTTTAGTGATCTTTAGGTCCTCTGCTGTTGGAAGAGGACCAGGCTAAGTAGAAAATATTTGATTCTTCTTAATTACAGTTTTTGAGTTGGAATAGGGTTGAGAATTTTAAACACATTCAGTGCATTAAATGCAGCATCTCATCTTCTTGACATTGGGTATTAATGTTTGTTGTAAAGCTATGGATGTAGCAGCTGATCTTCCCCTTAAGTGATAAGATAGATGAAATATTAGAAGAGCTAATATCCTTTGTTTTGGACAGTGTGATAACAGAGACCACCAAATAATCTTGCATAGGTCAGGTGAGGATTTAAAATGCATTTATGAGGTTCACTGAGCAAGCAGCTGATTCTAACCATGTCTGATCCCACATTGGGTGAGGAAATTTCTGGCATTAAAAAGGTGCATCACCTTTCCCACATTCAGTGTTGTCTGTCTTACATATTTACAGAAATCTAAGAGAGTTTTTCAAACTTAAAATGAGCTCTCTGTCTCAGTATCTACTGTTAGAGATGAATATTTTACTTCTGGGACGCTCTGCACTGCTGATCTGGGTCTGGTTATGCCCAAACTCAGATGTGACATCTTGGGTCAAGTTTTATGTGGATTTAAGGCTGTGAGTGACTTCCAGGGCAAAAGGGAAATCTCTCCAATGATCTTAATGCATGTGCTTTGATTTTTCCACACCTTCTTTGGCTTGCTGGTACCAAGTTTTAAATAGAACCATTTACTGTGTAGATGTGCCATCAGAAAAAGTCCTGGGAAGTGTTGCTCCAGCGTAGTTTGGAGTGGATTTTTTTCTGCTAGGATATAAGACATATTGTGTGTGTCATAGGTACAAAAGCATAAAAGATCAGATCTCTGTTTCACTGCACAATTTATCTTTATAAATAGCAGAGCGTGCAAAGATTTTTCCCTGGAAAACATTAGGGATTCTGTGATTACAAGCAGCTACAAGGGAATTTGCCTGACAGAAATCCTGACATTTCTGTACTTCTGACTTTTACCAGTGTTTTGCATGTTGATATTTTCCTTCCACGTGCAGCGTGTGATTTCCAGCTGCAGGAACTTTGAGGGGATGGTGATGATTTAACACCAGGAATAAAAAACAGCGTGTATATATTCAGCCTGCATTTCAGAGGCAGGGTCCTTTTCTCTAAAAAAAGTCAGATAAAAAAGAAACATTCAAGTTGACAACTCCCCTCCCAAGGATTTGGGCACCTTCTCTGAGTTTCTTTACAATGTCACTTACGGGCGCTTTGCGCCATTGAAGCTTTGTTTTGCCTTGTATTCTTGGGAAGTGGCACTTTCAGAGGCAGAAATCTGTCTTGAAGGACGAGGAACAATAGTTATCCTGCACACTGGATTTCATCCCTCCCACTTGTTTTGCTTGCTTTCATTTGTTCTTTGTTTAATTCCCCGGCACGTCATTCCATTGCCCGAACCATAGTAACTGGTGATAGGAGCCCGTTCCCGGCGGAGCGGGGCCGGCAGCGCGGGATCCCCGCTGCGTGAATGTGCTGCTCAGAATGCTCTTACTTGGAGTGCTCCTCTCACGCCCGAGGGCAGCTGCTCCGGGGGTTTATTCTTCCTTCCACCCCTTTGTGGGATGGGGAGACGGGCATTAGCGCTCCACCATCCCGATTCTGCTCCCGGTTTGGGTGTCTCTTTGCGCTGGAAGCGCGGAGCGGGCTCTGACGTGGCCCCGGTTTTCAGTGACTCCCCATGGCGGTGCTGGACACCACAAATGGGCTCCTTTCATACATCATCGCCGGCTTGAAAAGCACACGAAAATGTTTTCCCGTTCCGATATTGTGTGAGTAATGTTCCCATTGGAAAGTAATGGAGTGAAGTTGTCACTTGTCAGCACAGTTATTAAGGAGGATGACTCTCAGGTCTTCTTTTTGTAATAAAATAAATCCGTCAAAATCACTGCGCCCATGCGTTCTGTCGCAATAACGGGCTGCGATCTAAAGAACTTCTTCAAATTCCTATAGAACTTGATCAAGTCATGAAGGGAGCGCTGTGACCTTATTCCTGCAGCAGTTCCAGCCTTGGAGAAAGCCAGGATAAAGCAATTCAGGTTTTAGACATTGGTAAAATTCTCCTCATGCTAATTTTTCCACGTTGTGTTCAGATAACTTTTTCCAGTCACCAGCTTTTCTTGCAGCTCCAACTTTCTAACCATTTCGAAGCAGAAAAAAAACAGTAAGTTGAAGTCCACATGGTCAAACCCAGCATTATAAAATCATATTTCTAAATAATTGCTGTCATTTCTAAGAACCACACAAGTGTGAATTAAATGTATGCATGGGTATATTGAATGTTTTTAATGAGGAGATGGCACCTTCATTTCCCTTTGGAGCCACTGTTGGAAACTTCAGAAATGTGTCCTGATGTTGTGGGCCTTCAGACAGAGGAGCTGTAACTCTTTAAACCCAACTGCATTTCAAACTATTGGATAGTTAAAATTTATGGGTGGTGGATGGGAAATTTGTTCAGATTTTAGGATGGTTGCATACTTATATAGATCCAATTTTGAGCCTATATTTACCTGCCAAATCATTTTTTAATTGCCCCGAAAGAAAAAAATAAAAGGCAAATAAAAGCATCCTCTGTGTGCATTTAATGGAGCACAAACTTTTCTTTCCGCTCTGCAGTCTCGGAAAGGGAGTGACCCAGACAAAGAGAAGAAGGTCCTGGAGAGCAGAACAGACAGCATTGGAAGCGGCCGTGCAATCCCAATTAAACAGGTAATGCCGAAATAGTTGCATTTTTTTTCTCCCCTGCTTTCCATAGTTGGGAGACACACCTCGGGTCCGGGCACGGCGGTGCCGGGGCCGCGCCGAGCGGCGTTTGATGTGCGCCGGTGATGAATGTGGAAGTCACTCACTTGACATCAATTAGGAGAGGTTCCTATGTGTATTAAAATAGGATCATTAGAATAAGAAGAGGGAAAATGTGACAACAGGCCTAATGAAGTGCAGTCTGCCGGCCTGCATATGGAGCGGGTTTCTAGGCTGTGCTGGCTTCAAAGCTGCCTTTGTAGAGGAGGCTTTGATTGGGCCGAGTGCTGCCAGGCGCAGGGTAAATCAGATCGCTCGACAAGAGCCCCTTGTGATCGCAGGAATAGCCTGATGTGGCCCTAATTTGCTACCACAGACGGACATCTGAACACAGTTTCAGGCTGCTCCGTAACAACGAGGCAATTAGTTGTGATAATCATGGCCGGTGTGTCAGCTGCGCGCTCTTGTTTGTAATTTGCTAATGAAGGAATTGTAACTTTGATTAGGTTCAGTTTCATTTAGACCTTATTATATAAGAGAACGTTTACAGCTGTAATGTGTGGCCTTAATTAAACTTTCTCATTACACAACAGGACTTGAAGCCGAGGATTTGTTTTGGTGTGTTTTTACTAGCCTAGATGCACTTTCATTAGCCTGGAAACTCGATCCTAAATCGTAGCTGGGAACACTCCTTTGAAAGGCAAAAGCAGTGCCAGTGTTGGATGGGAAGTATTTGGGGAATGAGATGATTTACTTTCTCAAATGAAATGGCACTGAATCCATGTCGTTGAGATCTCCATGTTCCCATGGAATGCTTCTCACACAGTTTCTGTGTTAGTGTTTGCAAGTGTTTACTCATGTGTGAGAGTTGCCTTGCTAGAGATAAGTTCCCTTTCTTTACCACTTATTTTCTTCCCTCACGTTTCTTTCCAGTTGTTTTGGTGCCTTTCCTGCCCTCCAGAGGCTCACTTGCCTCTCCTAATCTTCTATCAGTCCATGCTTTATCCTTCCAGGTAGCCCTGGATGTCCTGTATGCAGCTGGGTTTACATGTTTTTGGGGTGTGTCATGTTTTTCCTCTATTTCTGGATGTGAGGAGAAGTTGATTTCGTACCCCTCACTATTAGCTGTGATTTTTCTTCCTAAAGCCATTCTAAAAGACCTTTTGGGACCATCAGGCAGCAAAAATGCTGCCGTGTGTGAATCTCTAGTAGGCAAATTTTAATCAAGCACGCTGCAATCCAGAAGAGCAGTTTGAAAGCAGAGGAGCTCAGTATTTGGCTCTGCATTCAGGGGAGGAGATTCCAGGCATTTAAAGCAAGCTACAATTTTATTTTCCTACAGCTTTTGTACAGTACAGGATGGGTTAGACCGCCTGCAATCCTTTTGGGTAATGCTAATTAAACAAAAGTGCAGCTGAGAATGTAAAACTGAGGAATAGATGTGCCAATATTTATTCCAGGCATACGTACTATTCTTTCCTAAAATGCTGTTGTATGGAATCAGTTTGATTAAAAATATGCTCATAGGAAGAGTATTGTAAGATAAACATTCCAAGTGTGATTGTGCCACAGCGTGTTGTAAAGAAATACCCCTTACAATATCTGGAATTTCTGTATGGAAAAATTCTCCTTGCAGCCCTGCTTGTGTACCAAATATGACCAATCTTTTGGGAACGTGAGCTTCTTGTTACTAACCCCAATTATGGTAATTTCATTTTGTCATCTACAAGCCATTACCTACAAATCCTTGATGTGCATCCTCAGCACATCTATCCCATTCTTTGGGCTTTGAGGATGGGAGGTTTTTGCAGTGCTGTAAGGTGGGTGCTTCCAGTGGGATTTGACATCACACTCAGATGTCAGGAGGAGGGATTTTGGAGGTCTGGTAAGTAGAGGTGGCTCAACAGGTGCTGGGTCCTTGGAGCTGTCTCTGAGGCAGCAGAAATTCCTGCAAGGAAAGCTGGTGCCTTTTATCTCATGTCTTAACTGGGAATAAGACAGAGGGATGTGGAAGGGAACTTCTCGACCTGAAAATCTTAGTGCTGCTGTTCTTCTTAGGATGAGAAACCCCTTCCATCATGATCCATTTCCTGTGGCAAATGGACACACTGTCAATGAGGTTGGAAAAGCCCTGTAAGATAACCAAGTCCAATGTTTAAACAAGCACTGCCAAGGCCACCACTAGCCCATGTCCCCAGGCACCACATCCTCATGGATTTTAGATCCCTCCAGGAATGGGGACTCCACCACTGCCCTGGGCAGCTTAGCCAATGCCTGACCACCCTATATGTGAAGAAATTTTTCCTAATATCCAACCTGAACCTTCACTGGTGCAACTTGAGGCTGTTTCTTCTTGTCCTGTCTCTTGTTGCTTGGGATACTTGGCAATAGAGAGAGAAATCTGGTTTCAGGCTGCAGCAATCCCAGGATTGCTGTGGGATAATAAAACTCAACAACAACAACAAAGCTCCACCAAAAAAAAACCCCAAACAAACAACAAAACCAAACCCAACTACACCCCACAAGCAAATGATAAAATCCTCCAGCCAAAACAAGTTCCTTGGAGGCTGGAAATGTTCTGGTTTTGAGGAAAAAATGGAATGTGTCCCAGTACTGTGAAAGAGTTGCTGATCGTTCTGGGCCCCAGGTATGGACCTGCAGAGCTACCAGTGGGTTTTGGTCAAAAGAAGCCAAGAGTTGCAACCTGCTCCTGCTTTCCTGGTCTTGGTGTCTGAATCCCTGTGAGTTTAAGGGAAATCCCTGAGAGTTTGGATGGTGCTCCAAGCAACCAGGTCTAGGGGAAGGTGTTGCTGCCCATGGCAGGGTGTTGGAATGAGGTGGACTATAAGGTCCATTCCAGCCCAAACCATTCCAGGATCCCATGAACGAGGGAAAATTGTGAACAGCCTGTTTCCTTCCAAGGAAACACCTCATTCCTTCAGGACTTTGTCCTTAACTCAGAGTAGCCTGGTCAGAAAGAGTTCATGTTCTTATTCTCTGTGTCCTTTCTACATGGTAAAGCTGATTTTTCACTGCAGTGCTGAATGTGGTTTTATTGGGCTAAGCCATATAAAACTGTCCTGATGACCCTTCCTGCTCCCAGCAGAAACCCAAAATGTAGGCAATGAAAAGGTGGCTTGTTTATAAAGGGTGCCTGCTCACTCCTGCCAAAATACTCTTTAAGGGAGGGAAATTTTGTGAAGGCAGCATTCCTGGGGAGGTACCAATACCTTGAGCATGCACAGCCATATCAGCATGTCTTAGATCTGGACTTCTGGAAGCTGCTGAGAACTAAGAATGTCAGATTTTTTTTTAATTATACAAAATTTCACTTGTGTGCTATTTAAAAAATCTTGTGCAAATCAAACAGAGTCAAATAAAGTCTTGAGCAATATTGGCTTAAAGTCAAAATCCATAGGAAGTTCTCTACTTCTGAGAAAGAGGTGCTTAAACTAAGAATATTTAGCTATTTTCTGTATTATTGCTAATAATAGTCTTAAAGTGAGTGGCCTGCTCTGGTTGGAGAATCTTCCCTCCAAACCCATTTATTCTGGAAAAGAAGTCTTGTTCCTGTTAGCCTGAGTGAATATTTTGAAGAATATTTTGAAGCACATGTTCATCTGTGCAGTTTTGGGGAATTGACTTTCTAGGATGGGAGGTTTTGTAGCGTTTTGGGAAAATTACTTTGGTTTTTGTGGGTTTGGGAAATCTTTATCAGTAGGGCATATTCAAATTAAAAAAAACAACTGCACACAACAAGAAAAATAAAAGCAAGAAGCTCAACTCAGCGGTGAGGGGGCTTGTCATGTATTAATTTTTCATTGCTGTGGAGAATTGTACATACATAATCACTTGATTGCAGTGGGAGTTAGCGAGCTCCTATGGTGTCATTTGCATAAATCTTGTTAAGTCAATGGCAGTTAATGAAGTACAAATGAGCCTGGAGAAGGTGACATGCAAATCGTGGGTGGCAGATGGGAGGTCTGTTTTTGGGATGGCAGCTGTGTGCGCTTTCTTTTTTTTTTTTTTTCCCTTCCCTTTTTTTTTTTTTTATTATTTTTTCCTGTGTCCTGCCCCTATCCCCCCCCAGACTGGAGTGTAAATAAATACGTAAGAGCTGGCCTTGACTTTTTGCTCCCAGCCCTTCTTCTCTTTGCCCTTTGCACTTAATCACAGATGCTCACATCATAATATACTCTAACTATATAACCTTGGCTGTTCTTTTACCAAAAACTGCCCAGAATTGGTGTTTGACACGTTGCCTCCACCCTTGGCTTACCCTGGGAGGTGCTGCACCTCTCATGTCCCCAAATTGCTGCATCATTTAGGGATGACAAACTCAAAGCCTGGATTAGAAATGAATGTTCTAATGGTTAGTGCTGTATTGATGACACAGTGAAAAATTTGCCATCCATGACTTGCAAAGGTGAACTTCAGAATCCATTCCCTTCCCTCAGTTTGCAAATGGCTGGATTAATGGAGAAAGTGGAATATCTTATTCAGGCTTTACTTTTAGGTGATATTTCAAATGACCTTCTTTGCCTGCCAGCTTGGCATATTTTAAGTACATTAAAGTAATCTAAATTAAATTAGGTATTTTGTCTTTTTTTTTTTTTTTCCTTTTACTCTGACCTAAAAATGGCAAATATTTTTTATGTCAAGGCACGGGGTGGTGTCACTGATTTGCTGTTCATGAAGAAGAGTTTGGTTTCTGGACATAAACAAAACTGGTGCTTCCCAATGTACATCTGAATTTTATAAAAATACCATTAAACTCAGCAAAGGTAACTTTGAAGATGCTCTCATCACATGTCAAACTTGGCATTAAAAACCTGTCACTTCTCCTCAGCTCCCTGCAGGTGTAGGTCAATGTTGCTTCTGTTTCAGTAGTAATTCCAACTTCCTAACCTCATTTTTGCTCATTTTTAGCCCTAGCTGGGATGTTTAAGCACTAGTTACACAAATCTTGCATGGAATAGCACACAACACTCTGTTACCTTGGTCCTTCCACTGAGATCATCCCATCTGAAACCTCTTTTCCCTTAAAATACCCGCAGCTGTCTGTCCAGCTGCTGGAGCATTTCAGCAGGCACGGCAGTGTCTTGGCAATAGGTTTTGAAAAGGGATCATCTGCCACGTCTGCTCAGTCACAGTGATGTCCTTAGTCATCCTCACTCCCACAAGAGCACCACAGTGCTCCGGGCAAGTGTCACATCCGAGACTCGCTGTCCTCACGAGCACTAAATGCTCTTTGCAGCAGCTTTCCTGGCTGCAAATGTTTACTTGGAGTCTACCAGAAGAGAGAACAAATAAGCAATGATCTTAGCAGCTCTTCCTGCTTAATTCATCTGACTTGACAGGGTGAAAAAAACAATCTAGAGGAGCTCGACAGACAGATGATGCTACAGCCAGCAGTGCCAAGGCTTATCTGATGGCTTCTCTCTTCTGTCTGAGTTCAACATCAGGTTGTGTTTTGAAATAAAAGTGGCTAATGCAGGTAAGGGCCAAAAGCATTTCGTGAGGAGGATGGCAGCAAACATGTGGAGGGCACACAGGACCTAGGATTTACTTCCCTTTCTTACAGCTGTGTTTCTGCACTGAACCCCGTTTCACTGACACGCAGACCCAGCCTCCTGCTGCTTCTCCTCCAAAACAGAGAATCCCAGAATGGTTTGGACTGGGAGGACCTTAAAGCCCATCCAGTTCCACCCCTTACCATGACTTTCCACTGTGCCAGGTTGCTCCCAGTCCTGTCCAGCCTGGCCTTGGACTCTTCCAGGGATCCAGGGGCAGCCACAGCTTCTCTGGGCACCCTGTGCCAGGGCCTGCCCACCCTCACAGGGAACAATTTCTTCTCAATATCCCATCCAACACTGCCCTCTGTCAATTTGAATCCACTTCCCCTTGTCCTGGCACTCCAGGCCCTTATAAAAAGTCTCTCTCCATCTTACTCTGAGGTTCCCCTCAGGTCCTGGAAGGAGCATTCTCCAAAACTCCTGCTTTGTATTTTTCCTTCCTGATGCTCGGGTAGGTTTGTAGACTGTTGTTTGCAAGCCAGCATTGGGTGTCTCCAAGGAGCAGCTTTGGCAAAGTCAGAAGTGACGTGATTTACAAGGAACTGGCAGATGACATGGTTTGATTTATTTTATCTCCAGCGTGAGGTGTAATTTCCTCTGTCACACGTCTGTCTAATCACAGTAATCAGTCTCCAGATCAGCTTGTACAAACACCAGGGTATGGTTTTGAGCCAAATACTCTTAGTGCTGAAATCTTCTGTGTAATTCCTCTGCAATTGTTTATAATCAGAACATACACATTTTGCTGGCTTTTTTTTTTTAATTAGCTGATTACCAGTTATAAAATGTTTTGTGCTCACTGTGGTTCTGTAAATTGTTAACTGGTCGCTACCAGTATAATTAAATATTTCAGAGCACTTGGCTATGGTTGCATTGAACTGTGAAGAAATAATGTTATATAGCCAATCAAAAAGAGATACTTGTAAACTCATTTAAAGCGTCAGAGTGTGTTAGGACTATCATGGTGATGCTTATTGCAGGAGAAATTAAAGATACAGTTTTGTGCTAAGAGGCAATACAGAAATTAGTTCCTGAATTAGTTGTTAATTGATTTGGTAATTCCCTGGGGTCTGCATGCTCTTTTTTCCTTTTTCGTTGTTGCATTCAGTTAACAGTGACTATTCCCAGTACACTTGAAATATTTTTTCCAATTAGATCAAATGTGCCCTTACATCAGAAGAATGGCTTCAGCTCCATGTACCTGCCTGGAATAATGTTTAATTTGACTGTGAAAGCTAGGCTTGTGGGTTTTTCCAGTTGATGAGTTTCAGATACCATCTCAAGAAAAGCTGTAGTCCTTAGAATTTGGAATAAAATAGCAATAAAAAGCTCTCTTGTACATCTGGAGCTGGGAGCTCTGGGTGTTAAACTCTTCTCTTGCCAAGGATCTGGTTTCTAGTCCAAGGGCATGGCCCCTTCTGCCCCTTGGCCACAGCAGGCAGACCTGGTCATCAGCCTCAGCCTCTCTGACTGAGACAATTCCTCTTTTTCCTCATGTGTCCATGCTTGTCCCGCTGGATCCTCCAATTTGCTTCTTCCTGCTTTCTGGAGTCTACTGGTTTCCCTTCCTGGGATGTCTGAGGGTTGCAGGAAGGAGCTGGAGTTTGGGCGTTTGGCTTATCAAGATTGAATTTCTAATACGCTTCTTTTAATTAGTCTCCTTATATTTCAGAGTCCCTAAAACATGAGTTTTCTATTTCACATCTTATAAAATGTTATTTTATCTTTAAATACTTTAAATACCCAGGACTGTCACACAGTGACAGTCCCAAGCATTCTTAGACTAAGGTGAGCCCTCTTTGGTTTTACTTAAGGATCCATAAATAAAATATTATCAATAAATCTTATGGAGAACTTAACTTTCCATCTCTTTTTTTGGCTTCCCATGGCTGTGGCCTGGAGTTAAGGGTGTATTTAAATGTTTATTAATGTTGATTTGGGCAGGGGGCACACAATTTCAAACATCTATTTGTGTGACCCAGTCTTCAAAGCGAGCAAAGGAGAACAGTGCCTTGTCGGGCAGTGATTGAAAGTAGACAGATCACTAACTTTAAAACCAGAGGGAAATTCTATGTTTCCTAAATGTTTGATATGTTAATGCCTTGAGAGGTCACAGACTACTTATGACTGCCAATAAGGAGTGTTCAACTCCATCCTCCTTATTTATTTATTCATTTATTTTAAATCTTATCTGAATGTAATGCTCTTGATGTTTCGTGGAAGAGACAGGGACAAACCTGTGGGTTTGAGTTGCAGCTGATGATTTCCCAGCTGACACATCAGGTGTGATTGTAGCTCTTGCTCATCCTTAAGATTCAAGAGGAGACATTCCAGCTTTTGTTTGGAATAGTGTTGACCAGATTAAGCATTCTTGGAGAGACTGGGAGGAGAGTGCCAGGAGATTATCAGCCTCTGCAGAAATAGTAGGGAAAGAGCTTCTCTTATCTAAAATACCAGTTTTTTAAAAAATAGGGGGAAGATCCCTATGGTGTAAAAGGAGCAGGTGCTGCTCTTTACCATAAACCAATCAAGGATCTGTTTTCCTGTGTTCATAAGAGAAGAGGAGAGAGTATTTGTATTTTTCTGAGGCTCTACCATGAGCATCCTTCACTTGCGCCTGGTGCTGGATTTCAGCAGAGAATGGGCTCCCCCAGATTCCAGGATTTTGGATCCAGTACCAATGCAGTAAGTAGGACTGGAGCCTACAGGAAGCAAATCAAGCAGTCTCTCTGTTGAGACTGTGGAGGATTTAATACATTTGGGATGTTCTCATCCTCTTCTGTGTGCTGAATATTGCAAATCCTGGAGTGTCCATAGGACAGAACATAGGGAAGAAGTGTCAGAGTGCTTCGGTAGAGAGGAGGAGGGAATGAGCAAATGCAGTGGAGGTGTAAAAGAGAACATCAATAAAAAAAGTCATAATACGACTTTAAAAAATTTATTGGAATTTTCCAGTGCTGAAATGGTGTAATATATCAGGGTGGCATGTCAGTGTGACATGTAGAGTGACAGCAGTGGGGGCACTGAGGGATCTTCACAGTGGCCCTAAAGGTGTGAGCTGGCCCCTGGCCAAAAGCCTCTGACTTGAGGTAGTGGTTCAATAGAAATGAACCCCTAAAAAATGCTTTACAAAATGCAGTCTGTTTATTTGGGCTATCTTCACCTACCCAGGTAATCAAAAAACCCCCACTAAACAATGGCATCAGTCAGTGGCTGAGTGCATGAGTTTATAACCACAGAATCAGAATCTCCTGAGCTGGAAGGAGACCACAGGGATCATCGATCCAAGCCCTGTCCCTGCACAGACACCCCAACACTCCCACCCTGTGCATCCCTGAGTGCATTGTCCAAGCACTCCTGGAGCTCTGGCAGCCTCGGGGCTGTGCACATTCCCTGGGCAGCCTGAGCAGTGCCCAGCACCCTCTGGGGGAAGAACCTTTCCTGATCTCCAAGCTAAACTCCTTCTGAGCTCCCAAAACTCCCCACAATCCCTTGTGTCAGCAGCAGCTCAGTGCTGGCATGGGGGGACATCTCCAAATTAGCCAGGAGAGCCAGAAGAATTAGCCTTTGCTTATTTTCAGTGGATGAGGTTTGGAATCAGAATGGTTTGGGTTGGAAGGATCACCTAGACCAAAAGCCCAGATGAACAGGGTCACCATGCCCAGGGCCACGTGCCATCCAGCCTGATGGGCTTGCTCAAGGAAGCAGTGGGAAAACGCCTTTGTTCCATGCATTGGAGGTGAATCTGTGTGCATCTGGCTGGCTTTGGTGGCTGCAGCTCTTCCTCCCAGGGCATGAGGAATTAGTCCTGAGAAGTGACATAAGAAGATTAAGTAGGACGCTTATGACAGTTAGCAAGTGAGGCTGCCTGATAGACTTGGGTTGACACAATGATTATTAATATGTTGTAAAGATGTTTTGGGGATTCCACCATATTTGTATGGTTGCCAGCAAAACGTTGACAGTTGCATTGTGGTTAATAAATTCATTTAGATTTATAAGCATTGTTTACAGAACCTGTTCGCCTGCTGAAACTCTAACAGCATCTGTTCCTTCGTACTAATTAACTGCTAATTACGAATGAGCTTTGTGTGTTTGTCAGTATAACTGGCTCATGCATTTTGTAAGGAACATTAACAAATTGATTTACATAGTGGTAAAGCAATCAAAAGAGTAAACTGAACAGCACGCAGTTAAAGCCCTTTAGCCTAATTTTTTGAACAAAGCAAACTTTGGGCATTCTGAATATTTTCATTATATTATTCTTTTGCTCCCATTTAATTGTGTGGTAATTGTGTGTGAATCTGGATCAGGGTGTTGGCCCAGCATCCTTCATTTCCTGTTTTATTTTGTGGGTTTGTGTTTGTTGTTTTATTTTGAAGTGTTGGCACTTCAGTGTGTAACATGTGAGGAAATATTTTCCCAGAGTATAGCTGACAATGGCAAATTAAAACCAAGAAATGGCGTGAAAAAGGAATATTGCTTGGGGGGTAACAGAGGGTGGTTAAAACATTGGTACTCTGACTATAACTGGTTTGGATATTTGAAATACGTATAGAAGTCCTTGCACTTTGGTTTAAATGCTGTTTTCTCTAAACTTGCTTTTATTAAAAACAAATCCTCTAACTACAGTAATTATCAGCACGTCTTTAGAACAGTCTCAGCAGCCAGGCCAGATGTTGGTACTTAAATATTTTGAATTTAAAGGGAATAATTGGCACAGGTTGCCCAGAGCTGCTGTGGCTCCCCCATCCCTGGAAATGTTCCAGGCCAGGTTGGATGAGGCTTGGAGCACCCTGGAAGGTGTCCCTGCCTATGGCAGGAGGTGGAATTGTACGGTCTTTAAGGTCCCTTCCAACCCAAACCATTCAAGGATTCTATTTTTAAAGTGCAATTCTTACAAATAAAATCTCAGTTTATTTTGCATGAATTAAAACAGGGAGAAAAATCATACAAAGACTTGAGTGCTTTGTTTATTGTAAAGCATCCTTCAGGTGATGATAAACTGGGTCATGATGATAAACTCATGGTCAGATGACCTGGATATATTTCACTTACAGACGTCCTAAAGCTGTAAAGCTTGAAATGAACTTTGTTACTACTGTTAGGGAGAAGACAAAAGTGATGCAGACACACTCTTTGGGGTTTAGTTTTCCTGACCAGAAGCTATTCTAGTGAGGAACAGACAGTGGTTTTATACTGACTAAAACCTGCCAGGAAAACTCAATTGCTTTTTTGATAGAATTTCCAACTAAGTGCATGAAGCAAACATAGCAGATGTAAAATATTTTGATACAGCCTCTCTATATCTTAACTGAGAATTTATTCAAATGTGTTTGGCTAAAAGCTGCCGTGTGGGTTGGATCTGGTCTGTGGGGGTGTAAACAAGCCCTAAAACCAGAGTGTGGTCTGGGCTGGCTGGAAGGGGACTAAACTGCTCAGCCCTGGGGCCAGTGCCATGTGTCTGCTTGAAAAGCCTATCTCCATCCTTGTTTAAAAGGACCAGGAAAACAAGGCCAGTGTGGGAGAGCGAACTGGAATGGAACCTGGACTAAACCCCACCCACTCAAACTTCTACTGCTTTAACCCAAATTTGGAAGGTCTTTTGCTTTTAGGTGCTTCTGGTACCTCACCAAGACACTTCTCCAGCAACTCCCAGGGACAGGCTCCTGTGCCTGGAATCAAAGCCAGGATCTGACATGAGACCTCAAACACATTGTGGCTGCCCCTAGATCCCTGGAAGTGTCCCAGGCCAGGTTGGACACTGGGGCTTGGAGCCACCTGGGAGAGTGCAAGGTGTCCCTGCCCATGGCAGGGGTGGGACTGCATGGGCTTTAGGGTCCCTTCTAATCCAAACCAGTCTGGGATTCTGTGGTTTCAGGATTAATACTATAGGAGAAAGCTGCTGAACTCTGGGGGCTGTCAGACCACGGAATGTTCTCTACCAGGAAAAATAAAAGCTTAGTGAATTTGGTTTTCTTTAAGGAAGAGGGTGTGGATTTTCTTTTAAAGAAGGGGAGAGGCTGTTGAGCAGTGAGATTATGTAGGTAGATCTGAGCACTGAGTCCATTTCTTTCCCCTTTATAACTAATATGAGTCTTTGTCACAAAAGAAAAATACCAAGACGTACCATTTGCGAAAGGGTTTATAGTACAGTATATCACCCTATTATGAATGACAGCATTTAAATGGTTGGGTAGAGAACTGCAGAACTGCTACAAATCAAGGAGCTAGATTAACATCTAATGCTCTGTTCTCTCTGAATATTTCGGGGAGGGGGAGAAATTAAATCTTCACGTGTGGGAGGTATTGGAAAGAAAAATCAACTAAAATTATCAGTGGTTGAATTGTTTAGAAATTCTGCTGTCTGAAGTGAGCAATACATTGGAACGGAGGAGAATTGAAGAGTGGGGATTGTTTAAGGTGGCAGGTATCATCACTTTAGGAGTCAAAATTGTACAGGCTGTTTCATGGCCAAATTAAAATCAAAACAACTTTTTTTGTGGAGAGAGAGGTGCACTGCAAATCCTTGACTAAAAGCTGAGCTTTGAGCAAACTGGGTGAAAACTCTTCTTCAGGATGCAAACTGCGTAAGTGCAGAGATATGTATGGTTGGTGTGTTTCATGTTAAATAAATACTCAAGTCTGAGTCTGAAAATCTGGAAGTATATGTGTTTATTGACTTTTTGTGTGAGGCAGATCTCCTGAAGGATACAGATTTTCAGATTTGCTGTTGTGCTGTGTCAGGCAGGTGAGCTGCACAACCCCTTCCTGCTGTGGCAGGAGGGATATGCATCCACTCAGTGTTCTGAGAATTGACATTTTGCATTTGCTTAAGCTGATGCAAGGCAGGAACTACTTGGGAACATTTTATGAATTTGCCCTTTGCACAATAAATGTTGCTATGAGTTGGGAATTCATGGCAATACTGTATATTAGCTGAGAAATAATAGGTGCACGATCACTGTTGGTGCTTTAATCTTGCAGCATAGTGATTGCTGTAATTCCTGATACAGTTCAAGTCATACTTAGTTCCAATTAAGTGACACTTTTCAATGTTGATGTGGTGTTTTGAAGCAAGAGGTTTCTTACCTGCTTGTGCAGCACAAGGATTCCAAGCTCCCTATTTTCTGCACCAGGTGAAGGCAGACAAATGCAAGGGCTTTGAAGGTAAGAGAAGTGGGGTGGAAAACAGAATGGGAGAGACAAAGTTGTGCTGCTGTGAGTAACAAAATCTGTATTAAACAGGTGAGAGGGAGGGGGGAAAACATTGAACGAAGACTCTGAAGGAGATGGGGAATGAGAATAGAAAGCAGGTGATGCTCTCAGTAACATCAGGAATCTTGAGGGTCTCTGAGAAAGTGACCCCTCAGTCCCCAGAGCTGTTGGTTCTGGAGGTGCTGCTGTTTCCAAGCAGGGAGCACCATGATTGATTCCTGGCTGGAAGTGACGCTTTGGTGCTGCTGGAGCTCCTTGTGGTGCCTGCAGCTGGTTCCAGCTGATCTCTCCCGGAGCTCTGGGTCTGTGGAGCTCAGGAACACCCCTGGAGCTGATCCATTCATGCTGTCAGAGTGCTGAGCTTCCCACTGCTGGAGGCAAGGTATCAGTGTTGGTCCAGAGTAGTTCTGGGAGTCTTAAAATGTTTGCCTGAAATATGATGGAAATTTGAAACCACTGAGAGGTAAAGAAAGGGGAAATCAGGAGAGGCAGCATCTCTCTGCCTGGAGTGTGGAAGGCCTGAATTGGACTGGGGATGACTTGAGGGCAAATCAGCTCTCAGACACACTTAGAGAAGGGGTTTGGTGAGATGGGTGATGCTGGACAGAAGCTCCAGGGAGCAGTAAATCTTTCCTGTGTGATACATGTGTGTGCTTGGAGAGCCTGAGTGCCAGGGAAACCCCATTCCTGAACTCGTGGCATGGATTGGAACTTCTAAACTCAGGTTTGATTTAAGGTTTGCTCTTTTGCCAAAAATGCTTTTTTGCATAGGTAATTTCTCCTTCAGCCTCTCTGAATGGTGCTGGTGTCCTGGTCCCAAAGAGCTGTGGAGTGGCATCAGCAGTGGTGGCACAGAAGTTGAGCAGTTCTACCACACTGCAGTGTTCAGGTGCCTGGTTGGCTTCCCTTGGCTCTTGCTCCCTCCTTTTCCCACTCCAGCATGGAGACGGGTGAAGGATGGCTGAGGCTTGGAGCAACGGGGTCTAGTGGAAGGTGTTCACAAATTCTCCTGTGTGATTCTTCTTTTGTTTGCTTTTAGTTGTTCTAGGTAGGGTTTGTAGATTTACATTTACATTTGGAATTTTAAATGTAATTTACTTTTTTTTTTTTTTTTTGAAGGTCAGTGAGCATCAGGTTTTTCTGTTAAAGACAGAAGTCAAACACAGAATCACAGAATCGTTTGGGCTGGATGGGACCTTCAAGCTCATCTCATTCCACCCCCTGGAACACTTTCCACTAGAAGGACACATTGCATGAGTTTTTTTCACCCTGCCTCATCTGTGGGATAGGAACAATGTGTGTTAGGCTGGTACCAAGTGCAGGTGAGCTCCTGCTCCATCCTCCAGCAGAATATTCCAGCTGCAGTCTGTTCTCTTAAATCAGGGATTTTCAGTCTTGCAGGCATAAATGAAACTTCACAAAACCTGTCAGAGCCCTCCCTGGTGTTCCTGCCCCTCCATCAAACTTGGCTGATGTTGAGCTTAAAGCTCTGAAAGGCTGGAAAGGTGACTTGAGGTGTTGTCTCTTAGAAACCTTTTGAAAATGCCACCAGAAGCATCATTTTTAAAGCCTTTTGCTTGGTGTAGGACTGATGATGGATATGAAATATTTGCTAAAATGAGGAAATGATCAACCCTTTTAATAACAGGGGCTTTCTCTCTCCCTGCACCTTTTCCTTGCTGACACCTCATGTACCTTGTCTCTGTCCCCTGGAGTTGGAGATGCTGCTGTAGGAAGAACAATCCATGGGTTACGTGCAGAAAAGTGAGAGCGTTAATTTGAGGTGAAAGCTTTTCCATTTCTCTTTGGGTTTATTGCTTGCTTTCACCAGCATAGCCAGGATTGTGGGGCTCTTTCTACTGTCCAGGCACTCAGGTATCTGCCCTCCTTTGTTTGAGTGGGGATAAGCACTTTGCCATTCTTTTCCTCAGCCTCTGTTTCCACATAACAAGATTTCCATATAAGTGCAGAGAAGGGGTTTGTTCCTTGTACAACAAAGAATCCTAATTCTAAAATAAAAATAATTTAAGACAATTTTAAAAGAAGAGGAGGGGTTAGAAACTAACCTAGAGATAGCAAATCTCTCTCCTTTGCCCCAAAAATTTGTGTGTCTGTGTCTAACAGCCTGATAGGCTTCAGGACTCCGTTGGGAAGAGTCCTTGGTTGTGGGAGCCCCTGGTCAGGGGGACATCCATCCTTCCCTGCTTGCAGGCTCCAAAGAGCACTCCCTCCTGGCAGGGAGAGGTGCCTGGGGTGCTGTGCAGGGAGAAGGCACCTCCTGTGCCTTGTGTCAGAGGTTTGGAAGGACAGGAGTAGGAAATGGAAGTGGCTGGTTACACCTGCTTTCTGTTTCCTTTAATTATCTCCCCACAGTGTGTCTGTCCCTCATTAATGGGGATTGTGTCTCGTGCTGCCTGGGAAGAGCTGGCCCCATTAAACCAGTTATAATAGCAACAAATTAATGCTCCCCTGCCCTTTTTCCTGGGCTGAGCAAAGGATAATACATCAGCACAAACTACTTGGACATACCACAATTTAAATATTTTAGCAATGCCTTTCTGTACATATCCGACCAATTTTCTCCCAACTTTTTGGCAGTGTTTTTTAACATTGCTGCCCAAGAAATGTGGCTTTTCTGGTTATTTAGATTTCAGGTTGGTTCACTTTCAGCTGAAAGGGATCCCGGCAGTGGTGGCTCCAAGTAAAAATGACTTTGTTCTCTGCTATGTTAAATTGGCTGGTTAATTCTGGTGTTATTTACCCTGTAATTCATTAGTTTTACTCTACCATTGGCAGCTGACAGGCTGTAATTTCATGCCTTGCAATAAAAGATGTCTCATAATCTGCTTCATTTAGCAGCAAGAGAATTTAATGAAATTAACTGCAGTCCTAATTATGCCAGTGAATACTAAAGACTGCTATCAAGTTTCCTCAGAAAAGGACAAGGTCCACCTTATGAAGGATTTAGAATATAATTTCCTGGGAAAAGTTGCAAATGTCTCCTTCTATTGGCCAACAAGGGCCAATTACAAGTGCTGATACGACTTTAATGAACTAGTTTGTTCTGAGGATATCTCACAAGGAATAATAATTTTTTATTTTCTAGCAAGTTTTTAGAGGTTTCTCTCCTTAGAGCAGCTGATCTTTGAGAATTTGGTGTTTTGCTTCTGTTTGGAAGCCTTTCCCCCCTGTCTTTTGTGGTGCCTTGTGCTGAGGGCTAGGAAGTGAGGAGAGGGCAGCTCAGATGTGGAGTGAGGGGGGTGGAGTTTAGAGATCCTAACCTGGAGGACATCGGGGAATTTGGAAGTTCATAGCTCAGTTACATAAACACCACAGTTTTCTGGAACAAGAAAACTCAGGAGGGAACACAGGAGGGCTGGGCTGGATGGGGCTTGGAGCAGCCTGGTCTAGTGGGAGATGTCCCTGTCCATGGCAGGGAAGTGGAATGAGAGGAACTTTGAGGTCCTTTCCAACCCAGGAGTTCTGATACTGCATGAAAGGAGAAAGATTGATCTGAGGAGCATTCCAAGAGCTGAGGCACCTCTCTGTGATCTTCTCTAGGATTTCTACTGATCCACCCTTTTTTGTTGTTGCATATTCCTGACTCTGCACTGGAAAAGTCTTTCTCTATTAGCTGGCAGCATTTCCTCAATTGCCATTCCAAAGTGTTGGTTGATGCATTTGCCAAATGTGCTCTGCCTGCCTCCTGAGCACCGCCACACTCCGACAACAATGATGTGAAATGTAACCGCCAGTTTATGGCTTAAATGATGTTAAATGTAGTTAATTGGAAAAACTTTTAACTGCAGAGAATTTCCCTGTGAATAGCCTTCATAATAACCAGCTCACTATAAAACGCAAAATGCTTTGCTCACAAGGACAACGGGACTATAAAGGTGAAGTGTATTGATCAAATTACCTGAGATAATAAACTTCGGATGAATAACTCCTCTATTGATGAATGGGACAAGTCTTCCCTTTTTTTCCCTAATCCCCTTGGTGTGATGGCAAGGCAGTTGAGACAACAGTGTTGCAGAGTGTGGGGTGATTTCAAGCCTAGTTTATATTTTTAAGTTAAGGAGCTGTGTGAAATTGGTGATGGAAAACGGCATTGGATTTTTTTACTGTTTCTGTTTCTTTCTTTTAAGCTGTAATTTGTTGAAAGTACAATCATCTTCCTTTAGATAAAAAGTTATAGGACCACATAAAAGTGAATATGTATGGGGAAAGAGACTCAAAATGGTCATTATTTGCAGCAAAGCTGGATAAAGAGGGAGCAGTGAACTCCTTGGTGAGGAGTTCACACATTGGTGAGGGGGGAAGTCAAAACACAGCTGGATTCATGCTCATGTTAAAACAAGAGATACAGCCTCAGAAAAGAGGGAGAAGTGTGGTGGAAGGGACCTTGGAACCAAATGAGGGGTTCTGGGTTTTGTTGCTTGGTGCATCCTCATTCCTTTGCTTTAGGGATTTCATGGCATTGTTACCATTATGGGAAATGAAGGGGATGGGTGCATCTGCCTTTCCCAACAGCTTGAGTTTGGGATTTGACCAGAGGTGTCAGCTACCTTGGCAACTTCAGATAATTAACTCCAAATAAACCTAATGCAGACCTTCTTCTTAATATTTCAGAATACAAACAGAAAACGATAGTTTTATTCAAGGTATACTAATCACCTGTAATTGCATTTATTGGCTGAAGGATTAAGTGAGAGCTGCAGGGAATGGGCTTGATTTAAAAACTTTGTTAATGGAACAGAGGAGTTGGAAGGAGATGATCTTTAAGATCCCTTCCAGCCCAAACCATTCTGTGATTTTGACATATCTTCAGAACTGTTGGTCAAAGTGGGGACAGACAATACAGGGTGATTCAGACGTGGGGGATTTTGCAGTGTGGTGTGTGCTGCCAAGTACAAAGGCTGGAAGTTCAAAAGAAGCTCAAAAGATCATAGGGGATCTGATCAGCAAATCTCAGTGGGAAGAATTCAACCATAAAAGCATGGCATAAGTCTTCCAGCTTAATGGAAAAGGGGAGCAAGGAGGTAAATATGAACTGAGTTTGGAATTGGCTATGGTGATGGAAGGTATGGAGTTGATATTCAGAATAGCACAGAAGCTCAGGGTAGGTGATATTATTTGACATGTTACCCAGAAGATAAACAAAGTTAAGTTGGCTGCTCCATGGGGTTATGGTGTTTCAGAATTTTTATTTTCAGATTTTGGAAGGTTCCATCAAAGCAGACACCTTTTAATTATAGCTGAATTTGTCTTTCTGATACACTTTAAAATCATGAGACAATTTGAATGGAAGTTGTTAAAATATGGAGTGAAAAAGTCTCTCTGTGAAGTTTGTATAACAACGTATTTTTATCTTCTTTGGGAAGTCTTGAAAGATGAAGCTGAGCAAGGTGGGATATAAGGAAGGCCTTAGGTATCAGCAGGACAAACAAGGAAGGGAACCAAATGCTAGAATGTTGTCAGAAAAGCACTGCCACACCTAAGCATCACAGGAGTGAAGTGAACCATTGGACCACATCATTCAAGTCCAAAACCCATATGTATTAGTAAAATAAATCCTGTTTAATAAGATAATAACCAAGGCCATATATTAAGACTGAATAGTAATCATCATCAAGGCCAAAATACTAGTATAATAATAATAATAATAATAATAATAGTAACATCTTTGCTGTGAACGGCTTAAATAATGTGTGTCACCCAGCCTGATTATTTTCCTGTGTTGTCTTATTTCATTTGGGCATATAAATTATGAAAAAGTGACCTAAAAGGCCATACACCATGAATGAACCAAAATCTTGTGTCATTAATACACTTTACAGGGATTTGAAATAGTGTGAGAAACAGGCCCAGAGCTAGGATCCCTTGTTCTGCAGAGTAGAAGAAATTTTTCTTTAAAAAGTTCTGATGTGAAGCATCATGTGATGTGGTCACCTTGTTGTTTCATATAAATGTGGATAATTATGGATGTACTCACACACATATAGATGAGACCTCTCTATAAAATGTGTAAGTAAAGAACATTACCCAGTAGAAATGGAAAAGCCAGAGCAAAGGGCAGCCGAAGCAAAACGTGGATTTGAGAATATCTGTGGATTGAAAAGGTGGGAGCAAGACAGGTCTGCAGCTTTGGAAAGAGATTAAGAGGAGCCTTCTTTTAATGGGCAGGATTGATTCTGCAGGGATGTCTGAGCCTGTGTCAAGCATGAGACATGGGGGCGAGAACTTGAGCTGGAAGAGAGGCCAAGCACTGCAGGAACGTGGCTGCAGTCTGAACAGTGATAAAACAGACATTTTTATTATGTTACATGCAAAATTCAGCTCATATTATTAGCAAGCCTTAGCTTGGCTGAGGGGTTTTAGAGTTCATTGTTCTCATTTTCGTGGCTACCTTCAAACTTCGGAAAAGTAACGTTCAGTTGTCACTGCTGAGCTGCACCACCAAACTTTTAGCACCCAAAATTAAAAGCTGAGTTGGAAATGTGAAGCAGATCAGAAGCCCGGGGAGGCAGGAGTTGGCTGTGGAAAGGGAGCTTTGATGTCCCTAATGCCCATTGTTTAATGCCGGGGGGTTTGCTTTTAAATGCCAATGCACAGCATGGAGGCCTGGCCCTCCCGTGGCGCCACAGAGGGTGCGTTGGGTGGCAGCGGGGAAAGAAAGGAGGAATCTTCCATCCTGCCAGCACAAAGTTGACAGGGACGAAGGCTTCTGGAGATCTTTTTTAAGAAATTGTGCAGCAAAGTGTGCAAACCCAAAGCCACTGTGCTGTGCGTGCGAGTGTGCAAGGGAAAGTTAGCAGTCAGTCAGGTTTTATCTCTTAATGAATAGAGACTGCTGAAGTAAGGGTTAGGTAATTGAGTTTATAATTAATTAGCCATAACCCTCATCAGATAAAGCAGTTGTCGAGATTTTTTTTTATCTCCTTTCTCTCCCCAGGGCCTGCCCTTCTTTGTCCTTGCGCTGACAGCCAGCACTTATCTCAGGCCTTCTCCATCCCGTGCCCGTCAGCCCCTCCTCCCTTGGGCTGGGCTTTGGTGGTCAGCCGGGCCCCGTATTGTCCTGCCAGGATCCCAATCAGCCCGGCTGTCGCGGCGGGATGATGAATTAGCAGTAGGAGTTAACGTGTAGGTGAGCTCCAGATCGGAGTCCCGATAGCTCCCGCCCGGCTTCTGTGTGTTCTGTGTCACCCTGCCCCGTGCTGATCCGCCACTGACACTTTGCAACAAAGAGGTTAAAAAGGTGGATTTAGCCAAAGAAACGGGGCATTTCTCCAGAAAGTTGGGATGCTGACAAAGGACCCTTAATTTCTTCTGCTGTGCAATTCACCTCGACAATACCAGGAAAATAAATTAGATTTTGCTCTGTTTTCTTTTGGTGGCCTTATCACCCTTATGTTGTGGGGTGAACTGTTTGCTTGCAGTAGGGGAGAAACTTGAGCCACGTATCTTTAAAGCATCAGGATTGTAAAAGGTGTCAAGCCCCTGCCCATGGAGGCAGATGAAGAGAACTCAGATGTTAAATTTATCCTCCTTTTACAGATGCATCAGGGAGAGCAGCTTTCTTGCTGTGTTTACAGTAGGCTCGTGGCTTTGGGCTGGGTTTGTAGACAGGTTTACCTGCCAGAGGAGAACAAGGTTCAGGGGCAAGTCTGTGTGTTTTCCCTTCATCTGGAGGTTTTGAATTGGAGATGAGGACTCCTGCATCTTACAGTATCGACTCCAGGCTTTGAATGAGCGCTGGTTCTCCTTAATCTGAGTGCCAGCATTGGGAAATGCAACTCAAGTCTCTCAATGCAAGAAAAGCTTGATTCTTTTTGAAAATACATAAAGCATTATTCTTCTGTGGTCTCTGTAATAGACTGGTAAAGTTTTCCTCTTTCTTTGGCATTTTGGCAGCAATATACATTTTTAGTTGGACTACAATACTTCTGGTATTCAAGCTTCCATGGGCACACCTACTCCTTTCTAGGATCTTCCTGGAAGTTGAATTAGTAACATATGAGTTAAGCTCCATTTAAGATGGCACAGTGTAACTGCATAAAAGACATTGCTGATGGCAGATTGAAGCTGTTCCAGTTTGGAATAACAGCTTGGTTGTCCTGGTGGGTCACAGAGCCCTGCAGCTGCTGAGCTGTGATGGTTGTGGTTTGTGAAGCCCCTCAGTTGTGCAGGATGTGCACCTCATCCCAGGAAAGCAAATTCTTGTGTACCTGACTGCTAATTGATAGGAAGGGTGGAGGAAGCGAGTCTGTGACACATTTTGAGACAGAAGAAATTCCAATTGGAGAGGCAGAAACATGTTATTTCCTACCAGGTTCAAATATTAGAGCAAAAATCAAAAGGGGCTGTGAAATCTCCACTTTTGGAGGTGGCTCCAAGGGGACATGGAGCTCCCCAGACTTTTGGATTTGCATCTTGCCACTGGAGGTGAACCAGAGGGAGCAAAGAGCCTTCTCATCTCCCAAAGACACACTCAGTTGTGTGTTTTGTAAGTGAGAGAAACCAAACATGACTACAGTGGAAGAAAAGGACATAATTATCATCCCTGAGTAGGAACCATGCCATAGTGTTTTCCAGGTTGAGGATGTATATTGCAAATGAACGTCAAACTTGGATGGTGTTACCTCATGCAGAAGGGTAACTAAATGCACATTATTTTTAATTCTAGGAAACAGTAGAGGGAAAAAGCTTTTGCTCTGAATTTGCCTCTGAAATGTAAGAGATAGGGCAATTTTATCCCTGAAATAATTTTTTAAAGCAAAGCTGGCAGTATCTTCTGGAAAAGGTGTATGGATTAATAGGATGGATGCAGCTGAGTTGGTCTTGTGTTTACACATTTGGTTTTATGGTAGAAGAAAATTCTTCTTGTTGTGTTGTCACTGGATATTTTATTTAATCAAAAGTATATTGCAAATAGAGTTATAAAAAACTATCAGTTATATAGAGACTAATAAATACATGTTAATGTAATTTAGTTTCAAGTTTTTTGAAAATGCACTTTTGTTTTGCTTAGTACCCTTTTGCTATAGATATTAGAAAAAACATTGTATAGTAAATGAACTCAGTTTCAAGCTTTTTAATTGCTTTTGGTAAAGGAAATTATGTGCTTTATACCTAAAGGAACGTTTAAATCAGGTTTTAGGTGTGATTTTTAAGTGTTCAGATCTTCAGAAGCAAGTGGAGGATGTTATAGGACTAGTTAAGAAATATCCATATTTAAATCAATACTAAGATTTACTGATGCTAAATAGAGAATTATGGAGAAAAGAGATAAATACTATTTTGAAGCCTTTCAAAACTTAGGAAATAGGCCCATAGATTGGGATAAGGGTAGGGAGAGATCCTTCAGCATCTGGTCCCTTTCCCAGGGATTCAGTCCTTCAGGAACTGCTCCAGTGTGGGGCCCTTTATCCATGGGCTCAGTCCTTCAGGAACTGCTCCAGGGATCCCTTTATCCATGGGCTCAGTCCTTCAGGAACTGCTCCAGGGATCCCTTTATCCATGGGCTCAGTCCTTCAGGAACCGCTGTGGGCTGCTCTCTCCATGGGGCCACACATCCTGCCAGGACCCTGCTCCAGCAGAAGCTTCCCATGTGCCCAGAGGTTGCTTTGGGCATTTCCCTGCTCTGGTGTGGGGTTTTCTGTGGGATTCAGGTAGATCTCAGCCCCACCATGGACCCCCATGGGCTGCAGGGCACAGCTGCTTCACCTTGGGCTCCACCACAGGTGGTGGAAGCAGAAAAGGCTTGAGATGGGTGGTGTAACCTCATTTTCTTTGCTGTTTTGACACTGGGGTTTTCCTGGGATGTTCTGTATCATTGTTTGAAGTCTGTGAAGATGGGAAGTAGGAGAATGTTTCTGAGAGGTTGGGCAAGAGTTATCAGTGCAAATAAAGTTGGAATGAAAGAGCTGGACTCAAATGATCCTTGTGGGTCTCTTCCAGCTCAAAATACTCTGTGATTCTGTGACTCCCTGCATTTAGGGATTTGAGGGCTTTTGAGGTGTTCAGACTTGCAGAGAAGCAGTTTAAGAGCAGTGAGAAGAGAGTGAAACCTTCCCGTTCAGGCAGCCTGGGTAAATTTGCAGGGTTAATTTCAATTATGATGTATTTGAAAATTTGTCCTGCTTGTAGGGAACAAAGAGATTGGGCTTTTTCCCTGGAAGGTGTTCTGGAAAGCTGTGATTCCCTGGGCCATGCCAGTGCTTTTTTCCCCCCACTCCAGTGGTTTCAGATCAGGGATTGATGGGCCCCTCTTCCTTAACAAGTTTGCTGAATTGATTTTATCATTGCTTTTTGTCACTTTCCTAGAACTAACATGGAAATGACAAAAAAAAGGTCCGACTGACGACACCGGAGCACGGGGTGTTAAAGTTGGTAGGACCTGGGATCATCAGCAGCCATAATTGACAAATAATACCCCTCATAAATACTGCCAGTCTTTTCAATTAGTTTTCATCTCAAATTCGGGATGCAAAATGATGGCCTGTCAAGTGACAATGGATGACAAAAATTAATAAATTGTCTTCTAAATAGTATGGACACTTAAGAAAAATTGGGCAGCCAATTTAGCACAGCATGAACCGGGGGGAACCTTTTGTACTGTTGCCGTGCCACTAATGTTGTCTGGGTCTTTATTAATGGTGCTTGGCTGCTGCTGACAGTTTTGTTGCTACTGGCAACTTTCTTCATTAAAATTAAAGCCAGCGTCAAATCCCATTAGCCGCTCTCTGGGTACCTTGCATTTTTATTTTTATATATATATATATTTTTTTTTTTTATAATTTTTTTGTCTTTACAAGCACATTTTTTATCTATAGGAATTTGGAAAAGGTGGTTAAAAATTAGACTTCCGACTTGTCCACGGCTGATCACGTAATAAATAATGGATTATATTGGGGGTTTTTTGAGGGAGATTGTCTCCAACATTTTACAGCTTGCCTAGTCTACAGCCAAGTAACTGCACAGAGAAATCCATAAATGAGCTTTATAAATTACCTTTTCTGAACATGGTGTTCTTCTGTATTGCCTGCAAGCCACTTGGATCTGGGATACTCTCTCGTAAAACAATTGTAGCCTCTGGAGCAGCTCCTGTTCTTGTTGTCTCTCCTTCTAATATATTAATGAGGTTAAAACTGAGGGATCAACATGTGTGCAAGACCACTCTTAAAAGGAAAATAAAGTGTGTATCTTTACATGATTCTGGGAAGGAACAAATATCTTTGTTTGTGGAAACATCTTAACGAGTTTCTGCTTTAACAACGTATGGATTGACTGGTTAAGCTGAGGGCAGAGTTAGATGGGATATTGGGAAGGAATTGTTCCCTGTGGGGGTGGGCAGGCCCTGGCACAGGGTGCCCAGAGAAGCTGTGGCCGCCCCTGGATCCCTGGCAGTGTCCAAGGCCAGGCTGGACACTGGGGCTTGAGCAGCCTGGGACAGGGGATTGGACAGAGAGAGGTGGAATAAAACCTTCTGGTAACAGCTTGATTTTGCTGTTGTCACCATAGAAATGCCTTTTGGTTCAGGAATTGGGATAGTTGGGCTTCTGTCGCAGGAGTAGCACCATGAAACTGCAGGTAAAGCCAGGCTGAAGGCAATGCCAGTGGGCTCCTTGCAGGAAACAAGAAGTGCTGAATCCAAAGCTCTTTTTAAGCATTCACTGTAATGGCTGTGTTGGGAATGATCTTGTATGGTAAGTGATAAACAATTAACAGTTCAAATGGTCTTTTAAACTGGTGCGCTTTTGCAGCAATTTTTGGGCTGAAAGATGTGCTCAAATCTGGATTTCAATTCAGCTGAAATGTGGGTTGAGTGACCCTATCATTCAAAAGAATGGATACTTGATAGAAATGAAATAAACTGGTGACATCAAATTAGCATCCGTCTAATAAATCCAAATTGTGCTTTTAGCTCTTCTGCTAAATCTTCTTGGTTTAAAAAAATAAATAAATAAAGGTGTCAGTAGTTAATTGTTGACTGAAGCTTAATATCTGTTGAAGCAAATGAGCCATGAAATATACTACACAGGAAGTATTGTATCTGGAGTGATTTTAACATTAAAGCAATATTACAATTTTTTACTTGCTGACACAATATGCAGAATCCTTTATTTTGAAATCACCCTGATTAATGCTGAGCTCAGGAAGTGGGGGAGAGGAGGAGTGAGTGCTGTATATAAAGCAAGGCAGGCCACGAGAAAACCAACCTTTTCTTCTCAGAAGAAGAATATTAAATAACAATAAACAAATGTTGGGGTGTCTCAGGTTATTACTTGAGGAATCCTAATAATAACCTTGCCAAAGGCATTGATTTATAATTTCTCAAAGTTCTTTCAGATGAGATGTTAACACTCATTTCTAGAACAACTACTATAGTAAAATTCTATTTGTGACAGCAGTAACTTTGCCTTTTTTTTGTAACAATCTAAGAACACAGGGTGAAAAACCTGTACTTGAAAGTTGTCTTTAGACTGTACCCTTAAATCCTGAGAAGTGGCCTTGGATACGTTTTCCCTGGGTTCAGGGAGATGTTGAAGTTGTGGAGATGCCTTGGTGTAAAAGAATTGACAAATCACAGAATACTCTGAGCTGGAAGGGACCCATGAGGATCATTCAGTGCAAATCCTGCCCCTCCACAGACGCCCCAACAAGCTGAGGTAGTGTGGGGAGGTGGCTTTTGAGCAAAATTTTACACCCTTTCAGAGGTCTTCTCCCAGTGGGACCCAAGTCATGGTCCTTGGCCAAGACTGGAAGGTTTTTGAGTGAATTAGCTGCACATTTTTATGTATTCCCAGCTGAAGCCAAAATGATTTTGTTTTCAGATGATAAAGTACAGATTGATTCATTAGGAATAAAGAGCAAACAGTTGTGTATGTTGTGAAAAGGATTATTTAAAAAGATGTGTCTCTCCTGCACCAGTGGATAAATCATCATTTTTACAAGCTGCTTAGCTCCATGACTACTCATGTATTGAGCAAAGTAGTAGTAAAGGGATATAAAGTAGTAAAGGGATGGGGTTGTAGCTGTCTCTTCATGCAGTTGTCCTCTGTGTCTTGGCATGTTCTACATTTCTTAAAGTATTTCCCTCATGTTGGAGATGGAATTTACATTTTTTGCAACTTTTTCTGAGAGTGTGAAACATGATTTTATGAACTTTAGGAAACAGCACCCAATAGGGAAGGAGTTTTTCTTTATTAGGTTCCTGATTTGTTTTCTGCTACAGTGATGAGAGGACAGTGCCCAACATAAATGAAGCGCATCTCTGAAAAACCATCATCACCTTCATTCCCATTCCTCTGAGTGACCTGGACATCTCATGAACATCACCAGGAATTCCTGTTTCATCTATTTTCCTTTTTTTCTCTTGGTCTTACAAGAGATTGGAGGATAGGGAATGGAGTGTGTGGATGGAAGAGTGCTGGAGCATCCTGATGGGCCCTGATCACCCACCCTGCTCTCGTGGAGGGTGTCACTGCCCATGGCAGGCACAAGATGAAGTTTAAGGTCCCCTCCAATCCAAACCATTCCAGGATTCAGTGACCTCTGCAGTGTTGAACCAGTTCAGTGTGTCCTGACAGACCTTTCTCTAGTGGGGTCATTGATGCTGATGGTCCTTGACTAGAGGATAAGGTGTAAAAGTAGAAAAATGGAGCAATCAGGAAATGTTGTTAATTAGAATTATGAAGAAGGTGGCCTTCTACTGCAGAATTTTTAAAAAGGATATTTATTCTCCTGCCCTGACTAAAGTTTGAGGACCAGAGGTACAACTGTTCAGCAAAATTTATTTTTCAAGGAGGACACTCCTTTTGATTAAAAAAATCAAAATAAATTTTAAAATCTCGTTATGGAGCAGAGTTTCTGAAGTAGGTTGTTGAAGGCCTTTTTGGTCCCCAAATTTCCTGACATGAAGTGTGAATCCTTTCTGTACAATAACATGGAACACAGTTTAAGGGAAAAAAAGGAACACACGCACGCACACTTTTTTTTTCTTTTTTTTTTTTTTTTCCTGCCAGCATTCTTGGGTTTGTTATTCAGCCGATGCTGTATTAAATTGGATTTTGTGTCCATCATTATTAAAATGTGAAGTGTGTCGGTCACAAAGCATACATTTCAGGGCAGTTAGCTGAATAATTCTTTTCTTTATTATCCCAAATTACTGCTGAGCTCTGGAGAGGTGAGCAGTTTAGCCAATTATTGCCATTTGAGCTGGATTTGTGGGTGATTAGCTCCTGGTCGAATTCAGTCCTGGCAAGGGCTTTGAAGCCTTTCCTTGTGTGATTTTCACAGCGGTGAGGTAGGAATAGACGAGGCTAATGACAGGAAGGTCGCCTGGGTGAGGTGACCTGTGGGGGGGGGGGCCCGGGTTTAGCAAATAGGGCATCCACAATAACAAGTGTGTCACTAACCCCGCCGTGCATAATCGGAGTTTTATAGGATTGTTGGAGATGCTGACAGCTCAATTAAAGTGTAACCCTTTGTACCATATAGCCCCGGCAGAATGACAGAAATATTACCAACAAAAAAGGGAGGGGACCACAAGGGAACTGGTTAAAGATCCAGGGTTCTTTTTCTTTCCCCCCTCCATCGGAGCCTGCACAGAACGGGCTGCAGAAAGCATCCATTTGTGAAATAATAGGTTGTCCAGGGGAGGGGTATGGTGCCAAACATGGCTACAAAAAAAAAGCTGCTCTTAAGTGGTCTTCCTGATGTTTCTATGGAAACACTATAGTGTCGGGAGAGAAAGTTAAAATTGGATTTTAAGCTTTTCATGGCTTTTCTCCCCTTCCGCTCCCCCAACCAAATCCCTACTTTATATAAAATATGATAAAGAGAATTTCAGGGATCGGGGAGCAGAGCACTCCTGTAAGGAAAAGCGGATCCTCTGCCTAGGAGTGGTAATGCCTGCACGAGGATTCCTCATTTTCCATCACCCAGCCAGCACTGCTTGTTTCTTGAGAGAAGTCAGTGTTTTGTGGCTTCCTTTTCATGCCTGACCCTTCAGCCGTTCCCAAAGGTTCCCTCTGTCGGAGCCTTTCCCACAGTTGTGTTTGCTCGCACCGGATCCGCTTCCCAACACTGTTTTCCCTTTGCCCAAGGTAATGATTAGCATGGAAGTGCATTTCACTGGTGTCAGGGAAGCCACAGCTGCCAGTGCCAAGGGGTTAATAAACCAACCACTGCAGATTATTAAGGGCTAGGATTCTTTTTTTTTTTTTTTCCTATTTTTTTAGCAGTCCAGAGTAAGCAGAACAAGTCTTGGAAGGCAACAGAGGCAGAAACTCCTGCAAGGCAGGAAAATAATGTGATTTTCTCGATGCTGTGTCCTGTTCAGAGAGGCGAACTGGGGTCAGAGTGAAAGATGTGCCAGTCCCTAAATACCTGATTGCATTTCATAACACACTTGAATGTTCAGCTCCACAGGAAGGATGTGTGGTGGCTGTAACTGTAGAGTTTGCAATGTGCTGTTGATTTTGTAAAGTCTCATTTCAGAAACAGTAATTAAGTAGGGCTGAGGAACGAGTGCCCCTGTCCCAAAGCTGCCCACTGAAGGAGAACTCAAGAGCGGTTGGAGGAGCTTGTGCGTCACCGGTGTTGGCAAGATCCAGAGGCTGAACTATGGGAGCAGGCAGTAATCAAGGCCAGGTTGGATGGGTCTTGGAGCAGCCTGGGATAGTGGAGGGGTCTCCCTGCTCTTGGCAGGGGGTGGAATGAGATGGTCTTTAGGCTCCCTTCCAACCATTCTGTGATTCTGGGATTAAAAATAAAGATGCAGTAGCAGCGAAACACTAAGTTTGTTCTTCCCATTAAGTTTGTCCTTAGGGCTGCTGTTCCTTGCAGAAATTTGGTGGCTGTCCTTTGCTGGAGGTGGCAATCTTCGTTGCTGGTGCTGTGCTGAACTGTAAGAGTTGCTTAATCAGCACTGGGGTTTTTTCAGTACATCTTTCTAATTTTCTTCCGTAGTTTGTGTGCAGAGAGCTTGGCAAATAACGAGTTGCAGGTTGATTGTCCTTCAAGTTTAAGCAAAGCCATTATCTTTTGCTCCCCAAGTCAGGTGTTAGATCTTCTCTGTTCTTTGTCTTCTAATGGAAATCGTGGCTGATCAGCCCCAGCATTAGGTAACCATTCATGAAGTAATTACCTGCTGCACAGTCACTGCCTCGTGTTTAGGGAATGTTAGAAGAGAACTGGGTGCAATGTTCTGATTTCATTTTCTTGTAACGGCACAGAACATAAATTTGAATAGTTTCTGAAATGTGGGAGTATCTTTGTAACAAAACTCTGCTGCTGGTGCTGTGGCAGTTTTTAAAGGAGGTGGAAGGGGTTTTCCATGTGCACAACTGTAGTAAGAACATACATTTTTTTTGCAATGTTATTGTTAGATACTGAAGTTGGAAAATATTTGAGCTTTCCTGTTTTCAGAACTCTTCAGAGTCACTCCAGGCTCTTGTACCCTTTTCTTTGAGGGGGGTGTTCATGTGGTCCCCAATTGTGTTCTGCTACTGTAAGAGGTCATAGAATCCCAAAACAGTTGTGTTGGAAGGGAGCTTAAAGCCTATCCCATTCCACCCCTGCCATGGGCAGGAACACCTTCCACTACCCCACGCTGCTCCAAGCTCCAGTGTCCAGCCTGGCCTTGGACGCTTGCAGGGATCCAGGGGCAGCCACAGCTTCTCTGGGCAGTGCCAGGGCCTGCCCACCCTCACAGGGAACAATTTCTTCCCAATATCCCATCTATCCCAATTTCCCTCTGGCAGTGTGAATCCGTTCCCATAGTCCTGTCCCTCCAGACCCGTATCCAAAGTCCCTCTCCCTCTTTTTTATAAGCTCCCTTTGGGTATCAGAAGGGAGAGGGTAGTTTGCTACAGGCTTCCAAATGTAAAACCTTAAACCAGCTTCATGTCTCATTGGCCAGAAGACTAAGCAGCATTCCCCTAACTTCCTGGGGGGAAAACCACGTAAGTCTGAGAAACTGAGAAAACAAGTTACATATTTGTGGAAGGATTCCAAATACATTAGAAATCTTTAACAATTTATTCCCTAGAGGATTTTAGGTTTAAAGAGAGAACAACCTGCTCTACTGCTAGGTGTCCCTGCCTGTGATGGGGGATGGAATGAGATGAGCTTTAAGGTCTCTTCCAACCCAAACTGTTCTGGGATTCTCCGACTCTCTATGGATTAATGATTCAGTCATTACCAAAAGCTTCCTTTGGCATGCAGGTGTTGTTTGGAGGTGAAACAGTTTGAGCTGGTGGCTGCCATGTGCTGGAAGAATGGACTTTAGCACCAGAAACCTGTTACTACTAAATCTTCTGGAAGCAAAAAGTACCACTGAAGAATTAATCTCTTGTTTATTATCAGGTGATGGCAGTGCTGTCGGACAGACTGTGCAGAATTGGCTGGTCATTGAATCCTGGGGGTTTCACCAGCATTTGTTCTTCAGGTTAATAGATTTCCAGGAAGTGGGGGTTTTATTGACCAGAATTTGTATGTAACAATTAGTTTGTGATTCTGACTGAGTGGCTGCCTTCGGAGTTGTTTGAGGGAGGAAGTTTTTCATGACTGAGAGTTTTTCTTTTCTGAACAGGATGCACAGGAGCTGCAGAAAATTCCTAGCAGTGCTAGCTTCTAATCATGGCTGTGGGAACTACAGACCCGAGTGGAAAATTAGGAATTTATGTTGTTCATGATGAAGTGTGAGATTACCTGTTTCATTCTGTCAGAACAGCATCAGGGAAATAATATGGGGTCAGCTAAAAATGAGGGAGGGGAAGAAACAAAAGGCTGGCAGAAGTTTGCACCTCTGCCATGGCAGTGGGGTAAATTTCTGAAAAAAAAAGAGAAACCAAAGTAGAATCGTGGAATGGTTTGGGTTGGATGGGAGCCTGAAGTTCATCCAGTTCCAACCCCTGCCTTGTAGGTACCATAATTTCCTTTTCCCTTTTCCATAAGGTCCAATCTTGGCTCTGCTGACTTCAAAGACCATTTTTAAGGCTTCTCACCTGCCAGCATCTTCAGTGCAGCATTAAGCAACTTCAAAGGGTCACTTTTTGAAATGCTGATAATTTGCTATTTAAAACCTAAAATATATCTATAGAACAAGTTGATGATTGTTTTGCCACTGAGTCGTTATTTAAGCAGGCATGGTGTGGAGCTCACAGAAGGCAGATTTTGCTGGTTGCTGTGTACTCAGATGAACTGGGTGTATTACATGCCCTGATCCCTTGACCAGTGCTGGGTGTGTTGGGTTTTTTCCACCTTAGCTCCAATCAATCCGAGACTGGCGGCTTTTCATTAGCTGCTCCTGCTCCCACGGTAATGTTGGGATTGCAGAGCCTGCTGGCAGTCTGTAACTTCCCAGGTGCCCTGGAGCTCAGCAGCCTAAGCTGATTGACTCAGTTAGGGCCCCAGTCCCTAACAGCAAATGCAATCAATAAATCTTTGTTGGTAAATAATTGCTATCGAACAGAGTTTTAATATAAATTTATGAGTGGTGTTTTATCACAGCTTGAGGCTACAGCAAGCCACTGAGTGATGGATTTCAGATCACACTTGCATTCATTACATTAACTTTGTAAGTTATTTAAAGCTTGTACACTTAACATTGCTTTTGGCTTGCAATGACCTCCTGGGAGTAGACGTAGCACACACATTACTGATGGAGAGCCAGCTCCGTTCGCTCCATGGATCCTCCAGCAAAACCCAGGGACTGAGCTCCTGCACTCCACTTGGAGCCTTTTTCCTCTAGCTCCTTAAAACCACAAGCTGGAGAACTCACCATTCCTCCCTTAAACACGGAGTTGCAGTTTTGGAGGGAAGGTGGTAAAAGAAAAAAAAAAAAGAAGGCAATTTGAGGTGTGAAGTTCTCGGTTTGCATGGAAATCGGAGGTGTTAAATTCTTGGTGTTGAGTCTGGAGGCTTTGGGTCAGCTGCACCCAACTGCCCATGGAGGACAGTAAGAAATTAAAGATTTCATACAAATTAGGGAAAATAGCATAGTCCAGTTAATAATAATTAGAGACAGAGATTATTTAGACCAAAAAATTGGTATTTGGAGTAGAAGATTGACTTAGGCTCTTACTGCATAGCTTGGGGGCTCAATGGGATTTTTCCAGTGTGCTGTGTGTACCTTTTTGGCAGTGACTGGGGATGTGCCAAAGCTGCCTCTGAATTGCCTTGGAGGTACCAGGGGTCAGCAGGAACCCGTGGATCTCATTTCCTCAGCACAGGATCTGATGTGACTCAAATGTAGCCATAATGTGACTGAAGCAAGGGGATTTTTTTTTTCTGTTAAATAACATTTCCTGTCATATGTGGGCCATTTATTTTTTTTAAGCGTAGCTAACATTAAATTGTGTTTATAACTGAACTAAAAGACCATTCTCTAAAATTACCACAAAGTGGTGGCCTTGGGGATTAAAACTGTGGTTTATATGGGCTGCTTTGCTTTATAGCACCTTAAGTTAGCTCCTTGTATTCAGAACAGTTTCCTCTCCAGGTACTTCAGATACTTTTAATTATCACATAATGTGAAAATGATTCTGTTTGCCAAAGGAATGCCTGAAGAAAATAGATTGGGATGTCTAGTTTGTTAGCTAGGCACAAATAGGTCCATCATCCATATTCAGTTCTGAGCTGGGTGGGTTGGTTTTTATTTAGTTGTTTGTTTGGGTTTTTTTTCCATAGAAGCATGGAGTTCTGCTTTAAAAACATGGTAAAACCTCATTTGGAATAATTTTCTTCATTTAGACCCAAAACTAGAATGTCATACATAATTCATCCTTAGATAGTAGCAAACTTTAAGTAGTAAAAATCATGACTGTGGTAGATTTTTACTCTTTATTGAGGTTATAATTGGCATGAATTGAAAATTATGTAAGTAATGAAATGTTTTCTTTATAGCAAAGGCGCAGTTAAAAGGTTATGAAATATATACATTTTACTGGCATCAAAACTTGAAAAAAAAAGGGCAGAGGGGAAAAAAAAATCACCATTGTGATCCTTACTGCTTTTTCCCCATTAGAAGGTCTGAAGAACAAACCAGTGCAGGGAAACAGTAATTTTTGATCCCCACGGCACAGCACTAACTAGAATTGGGTCCCCCTAAACACCAGCACCGTGCTGCAGGTGAGGTATGAAAGATGGGAAAGGTGAAGAGACAGATCACCTCCTATAGACAAACAGGAGAGTCAAAGGCA
This sequence comes from Toxostoma redivivum, assembly GCA_013397375.1. NCBI lineage: Eukaryota > Metazoa > Chordata > Aves > Passeriformes > Mimidae > Toxostoma > Toxostoma redivivum. The sequence continues at coordinate 142,518 of VXBI01000683.1, forward strand.
GAAATAAGCTTTCATTTTTTGATAGAAGAAAACAACGTCTCCAAGCGCTGGCAGGCGGTAATTGGGATGAGCAGGAGCTTTTGTGAGGAGGCGTTTCAGAAGCCCCGTTCTCCTTGAAAAAGTTTGAGTTCTAGCAAGGAGCAGCACAAAAAAATACAGGCATGTGACCCCAGACAGGCAGAAAGTTGGGAGTTTAGATCACTGTGCTATTCAGGTGTCCAGCATGAGCTTTTCTTCACAGTCCCATCCATGGAGTGCATTGAATTTGGGAAGGGTTCTTCTCTGAAGTTCTGTTCCAGCTGTTGTGGCCAGGAGCAGGACTTCTACTTGACTAGAACTGACCCATGTCTCCTCCTGGTTTTGGATAGGGTCTGCAGATGGATCACTTCATAAAGCTGCAGGTTTAATGGGAAAACAAACAGTGGAACTCGTTTTCAAGGTGTAAACCACCTTTAACAAGAACAACTCCATGGGAGTTGGAAGCACCGTGCTTGGTAGGGCATCTGTGTTCTGTTTTCCCTTTATTTTAATTGCCTTGTACAATGAGAAGGGAAAAACTTGTTTTATAGGGATTAGGGAACTGAAGTTCGTGTTGGGTGGATTCCTGGTTGTGATTTATTGAAATGGATATGCATTCACTTTGATGAACAGAGCTTGATCTGTGACACCAGTGTGTCCCTGTGGGAGGTACTGACCATAGGATCTCCCCTGGACATTCCAGTAAGACTTTGCACAACCATAATACTGTCTGGATCCATTAGGAGCTGCCTTCAGGCTTGGGTTTGGAAATTAAAATTCCCTGAAGAAGTGCATTCTTCATTTACTACTTTGAGTGTTCTACAGCATGTGGTGTTTTATTTTTCAGAATGAATTTCTGTTTTGTAGCTGAGAACTGGTCAATGTACAGTAGCAATTCCTGTCTGTCTGTTGGAACACAATGATGACTTTTAATCTTTGCTGTTGATGAGAAGTTATGGTTGCTCCATCCTTGGAAGTGTTCAGGGCCAGGTTGGACAGGGCTTGGAGCACCCTGGTCCAGTGGAAGGTGTCCCTGACCATGGCTGGGGGTTGGAACTGGATGTATTTTAATATCCCTTCCAACCCGAACCATTCTGGGATTCTGTGATTGTTGGCATTAATCCCTGTGATTGAATATGGTGGAAAGGTGATTTACTTTGCCCAGCTCCTTTCCTCTCTAGTCACACCTCTGTCATTAAATTATCCAGGATTTACTTGAAACATTTCGTATTTGCTCTGGTTTTGTTTTGCTACTCTTGCCTGTGACCAGGGTTTCTTTTGTTTCTTTGGTTTTCTGGAATGAGTAGCCAAGAGGGGCTTCCATGATGGTGCCACCTTTGTGCAGAGGGAATGAGAGCACAGATGTGTGCTCTTCTGTGGGCAAGGATGCCCCAGGAGCATGCTGCAGGGAGGCCACACAGCAGAATCCTCCCTCAACCTGGGGCTATTTATTTATTTATTTATTTATTTAGCAGTGTAAGGAAATGCAGAGCATGGTGTCTTCATCAGCTAGGAAACCATGTAGGTTACACTAAAATGTGCTTTCCTAAGGCATGGAATTCGCTAGGAAAGGGGGTTTTTCTACCCATTGGACAAAGCCAATGGAGGGAACGTGCATTGTGGGAGAAGCAGAATTAAGAGTGTAACTTGAAAGCCTGTCTGAAAATGCAATTTTGCCTTTCTCTGTCTGTGTCTTAGGCAGGTGTGTGTTGTCTGGAGGGTGTTTCACCTTTTCTCTGTCTCTCCCCCCACCAGGGGATGCTGCTGAAGCGGAGTGGCAAGTCCCTGAACAAGGAGTGGAAGAAGAAATACGTGACGCTGTGTGACAACGGTGTGCTGACCTACCATCCCAGCCTGCACGTGAGTACTCTGCTCTCAGAATGCTCAGCCCTGCAGAGCCCTGTCAGGCATGGCTTGGGTGACACCACTGCAGTGGGGCAGCCTCTTCGTCTCTCTCATTCCCCTCCCTCTCAAAGAATCATCAAAGAATCATTACCTGAAATAAAACGCCCTGCTGCAAATGTGAGTGCACTCCAGTTGCTCTGAATCCACTGGGACTGGGGCTTCCTTGCGTCCCAAGAGGCTGCTGGAACTGTTTAAGCCTTTATTTTCTTCTAATTCTTTTATGGACTTCTTGATCCCAGGGTTAAAAAACAAGTGTTTTACAAGAAAAAGTTTCCTAGAGCTAGTAAAGAGTGAGGAGAGGTCTTTGTCAGTGTGCAGGGCTTGTGGTTTATTCAGGAGTAATTCTGAGCAGCTTTTTGGAAATGTCATTGCCATTAAAATATGCATACAACTTTTAAAAGCCATACAACCAGCCAATTGAGGCATCTATCCCTGTCCCAAGGATGCTGTCTGTGCCTCAGAGTGTGTGGCACAATTCCTAGTATGGATCTGGGGGTGGAAGAAGCACAGAGATCCCAGTCAGGACTAACCCACCCCAGAAATCATGGTATGACCCTCACCAAGGTTAATAATATATATTACATATATATATGTGTGTGTGTGGTTTTATATAATATCTGATCTTATATTTTATCATCATCCCATGTATGCAGATCAGAGGGTTGCCACTTGTAATGTTTTTAGAGCCAGTTGTTTCTAAACCTGTTGCTGGCATCTTGAGCTCCCAGGCACTTTTACATTAAGGAGTGAAAATCAAGGTTTTGATGCATTTTCTGTAAATTCTGGGGTTCATAGACCTGGAACTGGAAGGAAACTTCTGCTTTAGATGAGTAGTGTCTGAGGAGCATGGAACCCTAGAATCATTAAGGTTGGAAAGCAGTCTAAGATCATCAAGCCCAGTTGTACCCAGCATGAAACCACATCCCCAAGTGCCACATCCATGTCTGGCCACACTGGTGCTGTGCTTGTCCCCACTTGCTGTTCCCTGTCTGTGGAATATTAGCACTTTTTCTCTGCCTTGACACAAGATTTTATAGTCTCAGGTCCTGCCATAATGATGCTTTGCTCTGGTTTCTGATGTGATGTCCATGTCTCTTAAAAATTATGTGGTAAATTAGATGACAAGTAGCTTCAAGGCATTGCTGCTTCCCATCAGAAATCTTGTCCCTCAGCCCCGGTGTTCTGGGGCAGGGTTTTCACTGCTCCTTTGTGTGATGCAGTTCACATCTTTCTGCCCAATTTGGTCACTTTTAATGCCTCTAAATTTGACTAATTCTGCTGTGAAGTAGCCCTGAAATACCCAAATTTGTGTACTGGTATTGCTCCCAGAAGGGGAGCACGGGTGCTGCGTGCCCCCTCGGTGCTGCCTCCTGAGTTTGTCTTAGATTGTGCTGGTCATCAAGCAAGGAGGAGGCTGCTGTGTGTGCCCTGGCCCCTTCCTGGCTGCTGGAAAAGGCTCCATTGTTCCTGGCAGGGCCGTGCACGTGCGAGTTTTTCATTGCTCTGGCAGACAATGGAGAAACTTCTCCTCTGCAGGCTCCCCCGGAGCTGTGGCGTGGCCCCCAGAGTAAGAATCCATCGAGGTTACACGTAATTACTTTGAGATTAGAGGTAAATCCATCGGAGATTAGAGAGAATCCATTTAAAGAAGAAGTAATTACCAGCCTGTAATTGTTTCCCTCTGTCCCCCACCCCAAGAAGGTGCTGGGCTCCGTGTCACCGTTTGCTCCTTGCATGGATCCGAGGGGTTTGTGAGGGACCCACAGATATTTTCAGTCACGCTCTCAGTACACTTTGTACTCAACTTTGCTGGCAGGAATAGCACAATTTCTTCTTGGGGATTGCCAGGTGAGAGGATCTTCCCCCAAACAGAGCTCTGATACTGTGTTTCTGGTTTGGTTTTGCTGGTTTTTGTTTGTCAGTAATTTTTTGTTCCTTTTTTTCCAACAAAGTGATGAATTTTTAATGCTGTGCTTGCATTGCTGTCTGGGATAATTTCTTACATTGTTTTGAAAAATCAGGGCCTTATTTCTGCCATTAAGCAGCAGTGAAGGAAAGAGCTTTTGTTAGCCATCTAAAGTCAGTTTTCTAAACTTCCTTGTGTAAAGCCTGGCTCTAATCAGATTTGGGTTGTTTGAAGTGTACTGGTCATTTTAGTTAATCAAAATGTTGCTCTTTTAATTCTGGAGTGAATTTTTAATTGCAGTCAAAAGTGGGCTGGCCTCTAGTGGTGGCAGAAAAATGAAATTGAGGAGATCATTTGGTCTGTCCAGCCTGTGGTTTGAGTCAGAGCCTAACCCCTTGTGTTGGAAGGACCAATTACAGTGTTTAGTGGCTGACAGTGAGCACTGTGTTAAATCCTGCTCGAGGTTTGGCCACAAGTGGATCAGTAGTCTCTGCCAGACGCGTTCGGCAGCGGCTCAGGCACGAAGCAGTGGTCTTAACGTGGAAAATAGGTATTGCAGAATCCAGCCCTGACATCCTCCTTGGAAGCATTGCCTGCAGAATGAAAGGTTTTGGGGTGGGGAGGGAGAAATCAAATGAGGCCCTTTCTTGCAGAGGAGGTGTCCCTGGGAGGGTCAGGCATGTTTGGCAGGGCAGCGTGCTGAAATGAGCACGGCATTGTGCCAGCTACACGAGTGACTCCTGATGCCACCAGGTTGATGTTTGACACAATAGAGAAATTCCTCTCCTTTCTTTTCGAGAAAGTGGGGGGAGAGGAAAACGGGGGAAGAAAAATATATGTACATAAGCACCCTACTGTTTCCTGACTTGGTCATGTCAGGTTTTTTCAAGAGCCTCAAACCTTCCCGTCCCTTGGGATGCCGAGGAGCTCTGCCGATAGAAAATGGTTGGGGATAATGAGAGAGAACTTTGACCTGCAGGCTTCAAAGTTCACCAGAGCTCCCTATTCATCTTGGGCTTCTGGAGCAGAGCTGTGGAGTGGATCACTAAAACTCTGGCCGGCAAATTCCATGTCTGCCTCCCCAAAGGGCCCTGGGGGAATTTGTCGAGGCATCTCCTGGCTTTTTAATGGCGGGATGCCCCGCACAGGGGCTCCTGGAATGCATTCACCAGGATACCTGCTGGGCAGCACTGCTTTATCTGAGCCTTCTCCTGATGAATAGCTGATGATGGCTCACCACTGGCTGCCTGCCACAGGGCTGCCAGCGTGCCACAGGTCAGCACATGACAAAGCTTTAGCTGTGGATGTCCATTCTCTGCTCTTATATCTTCACCATCGCTGCACCTCATTTATGAAAAGAAGAAAAGCGGGGGGAAAGGCTGAAAAGAGCTCTTTTTTGGTAAGGGCAGTTTTCCCTTTTTATGTTTAGTTTGGTCTAGATTTGATTTCAAATTAAAGCACAGTGCTGGGGCACCTTACGGGAGAAGAAGAGCTTCTTAAATACATGAGAAGGGAGGTGTGATGCCCATCTAGAACACATCTGGTACACAAACCAGGTGGATCTATGTAGTAAGGTTGGCTTTTGCTTGCTGCAGCCTTTAACTTTCATCTTGACTGGCCTGGTGTGATGGCCTGGGGATTGTAAATGTGAGGGGGGAGAATATCTGGCTTTATCTCCAGGAGGGAAGTGTGGATTCACCTGGTTTGCTCAATTCATCTGACAGTAGCCATGGTTCCAAATTCTCCCTTAAATACAGTGCTGGCTGGGTGAGCAGCCCACGTGAGCCTTAGCAGTGTTCTATCCTCAAATAAATTGGATGTTTGTTATTTTTTTAAAAAGGCAACATTTCAGCCTGGTAAGGAGTCAGATCCAACACTAGGCTAAACTTGGCACAAGAGCTTCAGCAATACATTATATGGACACATTCTCTAGGAAGACCTTACAAACACTAAAATTCCTTAAGGCTTGAGGTGTCATTTGAGCATTCACTGCTTAGCCATTTCCTCCAGAAAAAGCATATGGTGAGAAGCAGGAGGCTTTTGAGGATGTCCTCTGTGTTGGGATCTGGAAGTGTTGTAGCTCCATGTGCTTTTTTGAGGTCCCAGTATTTCTCTCAGAGCTGCAGTTGAAATTTTTATTACCAGCTCTTACGATTTTCATGAACTGTTTGGAAACAGAAAGCCTGCTTGCAAATGCAGGATCCCATCTCCCCTCATCCTCGGGAGCAGTGTGGTGTCCTGTGTGTCCAGTCAGCACCCAGAGCCTGGCACTGCTCCAGCCAAGAGAGCCGCGCTCCCCTTCCCGTTAGGAATATCCCCCACAGCCAGCGTTGCAGCTCAGATTATTTCCAGGGTTGTGTTACCTCAGGCAGTTCAATAGCTCTGAAGTGTGTTGTTTGTGTTGCTTTAATAGAAATATTCACGCTCAAATATTTCTAAAATACCATCGTGTATGTCCATTTCCCCCCCCTCCACCCCCCCGTTTTTGCTCTGAAGGAATCTAAAGCTGGCTCTGAAGGGCCTTTTAACTGGCATTTCCTATCAATAGCTAATCCTCAAATCAGCCTTTGGTCAACAGACACTTGGACAAAAGGACCCTGAAAGTGCTCAAGGCCAGGCTGGAGAGGGTTTGGAGCAACCTGGCATAATGGAAGGTCCCTGCCCCTGGCAGAGGATGGAACTGGATGGACTTTAAGGTCTGTTCCATCCCAAAACATTCTGGGATTCTGTGGTACTTTTCATGAGTGATGTAGCTCTCCATCCAGAAAGAGCAATGATCAAAACAGATCCTGCAGTTTGATGAAGATTAATCTGAAACTTGTGTAAGCTTTTATTGTAGTTACTGTTGCATCCACTAGCATCCCTAAAACATTGGCTGGGATAGAATAAAATGAATGATAGGAACAGTTAAATATGAGGATAGTAATTTCTGATTTTTATGAAGTGCTGTAGCTGTACAGATCACTCAGTCACTTTTGAGCTTCCTGGAAAACTTCTTTAGCGTTTTAATCTGAAAGATGTAATGGAGTGAAGGTAAATTTGGGAGAAAAACATAAAACTGAAGATCATAGAACCACAGAATATCCAGAGTGGGAAGGGACCCACAAGGATCTGTCCAGGCCCCTGTGCCCTCGAGGGGGTCAGCACTCAGTAGTGTGGCAAACACAGCTGTGCTTTGGCAGAGCTGCACAGGCTGGAGCAAACACAATTTTCAGTATCGTATCTGTCTGCTCCTTCTTCAGAAAGTCAAGGAAAATTCTGAGCATCAGAATGAGTGGCAATTTAAAAGGCAAAAGCCAAGGTATTAATTAATCAGGGGGGTTTATAAAATTAGAGCTTCCTGTCCAGCCGAGCTAACTGCTGTGGGTATAAATGCTTCATAAATTACTCAGGATGGTAAAACTCTGGTTTGTCTTTTACAGCAGCTCTCATTACAAAGGCTGAATGAGAAGTAAAGTGCAAGGGGAAGAGTTTTCTTAAAATTTTTTGCAGATAAGGAACCCATTTAGAAAAAGACCACATTTTGTTGCAACATTTTGTTGCTCTTGTGTTCCAAGTCTTGCCCTGACTTTCTCTCCTGCCCCTGCAACACTGATGAAGCTGATTAACACCATGGTATAGATATAGCCAGTGCTTTTTATTACTGAAATTGAATGTTGTTGATTCCCCACATGAAGCAAACAGATTCAAGGATGACCTTCCTTTTGTCAGGACAGAGCACTTTAGGGCGATCAGTGTTTTCCAGAATGTGTTCCCATTCCTCTGTTCTCCTCAGAAAATAACATTTCATGGCTTTCCTTAAGATTAACAGTGTATTCTGAAGCGGAATGATATAATGGCCGTGTTTATATGCGAGAGGGGGGACAGCTAATTCCCCAGGACCATTTGATGAATATATTCCACCATGGCTCATATCCTGATGGTCTGTCCATGGCTCAGGCCCTTCCTGGGAAAAGCGGTGAGGGCGAGGAGTTGGGGAGACTTTTTGTTGTTGTTGTTTCTTCTTAGGTGTGCCTGTGGCCCCACACAGAAACCAATCAAGGAGCGATTTATGTTCATTAAGGGCTTGTCAAAACTGAAAAATTTTCTAATCAACAGCGATGTGGCGGCGGCCCCTCCATGGCTGGGAGTGTCGCCTCGGCGGCAGCGGCTCCATGCCTGTTACAACTCTAGGCTAGGAATCTGCTGATGATTACATTAGGCTAAGCTGCGAAGTAAATGAACCATGGCTTATTTAGGTGCAACTAGCTCCAGTGTAGTCCTGCCCCGCAGGGCACTTTATAGCGTTTTATGGCTTTAAAATTAGTGTAGCTTCCCATTTGCTGCAGGGTGCTGCATGTTATGCCTTTGAACTCAATAAGCAAAGGGAAGGGGGCCTTTTGTTTTTTTCTCTTCTTCTCCCCCCCCCCTTTTCTTCTTTTTGCAGTTTAGCAATTTTGTTTTGCATCTTTTCCAGACGGCGTTTTGCAATAAAAATGTCTGACTGCCACAGAGAGGCACAAAAGTCAGGGCTCCATCCAATTTCCCGGGCTGCTCTTGGTTTGGGGGAAGAGGATTTGGTTGTTGCTGAGGGTGAACAATAGGTTTTGTGGGTCCAGTAGGTCAGCTCACAAAATTGGAATTGTCTTTCAAAAAATACGCTGCACACAGTCTTTAAAATGTCATCCAGAGGTGCAACCATAAACTTCCTTTTCCATAATAATTTTTATTACGCCTCAGATCAGGAAACACTATTTCAACCTCAGTAAGTGGAGCCTTAAAGAATGTTACGTCCGATTGAACAGTGGGGGAAAACTGCCACAAAACAAAGGTGTTTTTTACAGAATCACAGAATGGTTTGGGTTGGAAAGAGACCTTGAAGCTCATCTCATTTCATCTCTCTGCCATGGACAGGGACATCTTCCACTATCCCAGATTGTTCACAGCCCCATCCAGCCTAGCCTTGGTCGCTTCCAGGGATACATTAGAACTTCATCATGTCTCAGTGGAAACTAGACACAGATCTGGGAAGGATTCTTAGCCTGGACTTGTTCCCAGTGATGGAAAAACAGGCTTTTGAGAGATTGCAATAGCTGAAAAGGAAGAAGAAAGTGTGATATTCATACCTCTGTACCATTATAGCCTTGGAAAATCACTGCTCTTGAAAAGTCTCTCCTTTCATATGTGGTGCATTGGAAAAGGGTGGCAGTGGGACAGATCGAAGAAACACGGGGAGACATCTAGGAAGGAGCAGTATTGTTTTACATTTTAGTGTTGTGACACATGGCTTATCCCAATGTGAATGGTTTCATTGTGAGCTTGGAAACCCCTTTGCCCAGTGTAAAACTACAACCCCAGTGAAGGGCTTTCTCCCTATCCACCACTCTTGTATTAGCTGAAAAACTTGAAACTCCATAATATTTTTTATATCCATGTTTTTGATAATTGAGCCATGACTTTAACTTAACGATGGTTCTAGAGGACAACCATGCATAGGACAAGGGTGAATGGCTTTAAACTGAAGAACAGTGGATTTAGATTGGATATTGGGCAGGAATTGTTCCCTGTGAGGGTGGGCAGGCCCTGGCACAATGTGCCCAGAGAAGCTGTGGCTGCCCCTGGATCGCTGGAAATGATCAGGGCTAGCTTAGACATAGGCATCAAGCTGGAGGCACCACATAGCCTGGGTTCAGCTTGTGGCCCTTGGTGAAGTGTCTTCTCCAGCTGTGAGGACCATCAGAAATCATTGTAAATTCAATTGTGGTAAATTCAACAACTGCTGGCATTCCAAATCCAGAGAGGGCCCCCAAAACCGTGGTGTCACTTTTTGGTGGGCCTGTTTAGAAAACATCATCATACCCATTTGCTCAATTTGCATGTCTGAAAGGCTTCTGCTCAGTTAATTGGTTAAATTAATTTCTGCTGTTGTAAACAGAGAGCTGCTGTATTAAGAGCAGAACTAAAGTAATTTTACTTTACATTATTCTGTGTCACGGCGCATCGTTCCTTTCTTACTCAAGGCAATTCATTTTGTGGGGCTGTCAAGTAGTATTTGGTGTCATCTTCAGTCAATGGAGCTTTTTTGATTTTCCCCCTGATATTTTAACAGTTTATTTAGTCCTGTAGATAATGGTCAATGGCCTTGAGTAGTCAAATTAACACCTCGGTGGCGCCGCAGCCGAGCGGTAACCCGGGGACGAAAAGGGATGAGAATCGACGTGGGGAGCGCGTTTTGGGGGATTGTGGATTGATGGATACGGAGGCAGCTCTGACTAAGATGGAGCTGCCAGTTAGTGCTGACTGCAGGCCATCACCTGCCTGGTGTCTCAGCAGCTCGGAGCCGGCATGGAGACCTTGGGTAGCCCTGGGATCCCGGGATCAGCGCTGCCAGAACCGGAGATGGCGCCGATTGGATTCAGCGCTGTATTCCTGTAGGATCTCTTTGGGACAGCGGAGGCACTGATGGCTGGTGTCCCCCCTGCCCTGCGAGGAGGGGGAGCCGTGTTCAGCCGTGCTGCTGCCAGCGAGCTGCGAGCCCCGGGTCCCCCCGCCACAACTCTCAATTGCTAGCAGGTTTCTCTCACTGCACCTCATTTGCATCTGGGACATCAATTAGCATGTTTGTTGAGGCTAATTGAATGAAACTCAATCATAGCTCTTAATTGCTTGACTATGTGAAAAGAAATCACATTAATGCAGCTAATTAAGTGTATGGCAATAGATGCAACATAATTAGGAGCGAAATGTAAAAAACAAGCGGCGGCGGAGGTGCGAGCGCGGGGTGTGGGGGATCGGGGCGCCCGCGTCTCCCCTGCGCCGCATGTTTGGGGAGGGGTCCCTCTGCTTTGCTGCCGGCTTTAATTTTTTGTTTTATTATTTTTTTTTTCTCCCGCCTTGCTGAATGATGAACGCGGACAAGTTCAGAAGAAAAATGCAAATGGATTTGCAATTACTACTTTTTCAAGCTGTTGAGGGGCAGAAGATGGCACGTCTGGGGTGGCCCACTGTTGAGTGGGCTCTAGGGACTTGTTAAGTGCTGTTTAAAAGTACTTGGCTTTGAATTACCCTCATGCCTTGTTAAAGGGTTTTTTCCCCTTTTTTCTCGGATCAGCATTTTCTACAACTAACATCTTGGGGAGTTATCCCTGTACCATTTGCATATCAAAATCCAGCTTGCTGTCTTCTCTTTAACACAGCATATTCCAGATGACAGCAAGACCCTCATCTGTTCTAATCTGATCAAACCCTCCATTGCGCTTCTGAAGCCCCGGTGTCGTTTTGTGGTTTGAACTTCCCTTCCCCGAGCGGGGATCTGACGGGGCTGGGAACGCGGTCCTTGCCCTCCCCTCCTCGGGGAGACCCGCAGATTATCGCCGTGCATCCTGCACACGATGAAAGGCCCTTTATTATTTACATTTGATATATCCCCATAAATATTTAAGCTGACATTAATACCTACCCGGCATCTGTTGTCTTTCGGGCGCTTCGCTCTAAGGGCGGCTGCGGCGCGTTGGGTTTGTGTTTGCCAACACTCCCTCCTTCCTCAAGTGGTTCTGTGGCTCACCTCAGGCTGCTTTACACCCAGTTAACAGACCTTTAATAACACCCTGCCACATCTTGAGTTGTGGAATCACTCCTGCCCTTCACCTGAGCTGGATCCAAAACCCCCTTCTCCAGTTTAAGTACCTTAAATAAAACTACTAGAAAAGAGCATGTGCCGAGGTTTAGTCACTCTCTGATTACACCTCACTTTAGAGTCCACAAGCAATAAATGCTCAATTATCTTCTGCTTATTGTATTTTAATTTGTGAAAAAGTGACACCTGAATAAGAAAGTTCTGTCGAGTTCGTAGTTTATGGATGAAAGATGTTTGTTCTCCAACACCTAGTTAAGGAAATTGTCCTGAGTGGATTGCCTTTATTTTTCTCTTGGCAGCAGAGCTCTGTGTCCTCTCCACACTAATTGTTCAGACCTCACCTTTTCCTGTTAATGATTCTCAGACACCTTGGGAAAAACAAGCTGCTGTGATGGCTTAGTTTGAGGGTTTTAGCACTGATTTCTGTTAACCATGAAGAAATTATTGCTGGTCCACATTTTTGACGGGTTTTGAGCAGAATAAATAATTTGTGTTGTAAAAACTGCCAAAGGTAAAAAAATCTTGATGAGGGAGCCATCAGCTCCCTGGACTGTGGCAGCAGTGCTACAGATTTTGGGTAAATTCAGGAAATTTCTTGTGAAGTGGGAGCCCAGATCTCCCAGCCATGTCAAATCGCTGTTTTTCTCTTGGGATCCTTAATCCCAGAGTCCTGGAGTGGTTTGGGTTGGAAGGGACCTTGAAGCTCATCTCATTCCATCCCCTGCCATGGGCAGGGACACCTTCCACTGTCCCAGGTTGGACACTTCCAGGAATCCAGGGACAGCCACAGCTTCTCTGGGCAGCCCAGATATCTTTCTGTGCAATTCTCTTTCCCCTTTTCACCCCTGATTTTACTTTCATGTGCTTTCCCTCTTGCATGTCCTCTTCAAGAGAGTGTCTCTTTTGTTGTTTTTTATGTCTTCATAGTTGTTCCAGTTCCAATTATTTTTTTCTGTAATGTGAGTGACCACAGCCCTGTGTACCAAGAGCTTTGGTGTCTTGTGTGCTGGCTTTGACAATTCACCATCTCTCCTGGAAATATCTGTGCTGGTGTATCCCAGAATCAATTTGCCCTCTGATAAAAACACCCATGTCCATTTCCTTTTCTGTTTATTTCCCCTTTGTGGGTTTTCCAAGCAAGAATTAGCAAAGACCTTTTCCACTTCTGGCTCCCAGTTTGCTCTTATTGGATGTAATTTGCGTGATTTTTTTCCCCTTTGGTGATGTTTTGTGTAGGTTCAGGAAGGGTCATATTCTAGGGAAACAACGATGGAACTGCTGAAACCTTCCCTGCTGGTGGCCTTTTGTAACTTCAGTTACAAAACTTTGATACAAAGCCTACTGACCTATTCCAGCCAGATTCGAGGGAGAAAGAGATGAGGGCATAAAATGCTGGCAGAGAGGAGACACAAGGACATGTGCTCAGGAGTGACCCTCAGCCTTCTCTTCTTCTGTTTGGGACCTTTAGCTGGTGAATTCCCACACATGGCTGGTGTTGTGAATCACCTCTTAACTAGCTGGTAGTTGGAGGATCCATGAGAAAGCTCCAGACTTTTGGGGTTAATTGTCATGAGAAGTATGGATGGGATTACCAGGAGCATGGAAGGAAGGAGAAATCCATATGGTGGGTGCTGGCAGAGGATGTAGGGCCAAAAGCCTGTGAAACCAGGTTTATTAATTCTGTTGCTTACAGAGCTCCCTGTCTGATGTTGGGTTTGGGGTTTTTTCCTCTCTTTTCAGGATTACATGCAGAACATTCATGGGAAAGAGATTGACTTGCTGAGAACCACGGTGAAGGTCCCTGGGAAGAGGCCACCCCGAGCCACATCAGCCTGTGCCCCCATCTCCAGCCCCAAAACCAACGGCCTCTCCAAAGACATGAGCAGTTTACACATCTCGCCAAATTCAGGTAAGAGGAGACCTTGCTGGGGGGGGGGGAATGGGAGAAAACCTGCATTTCCAGTGCCTGTAGGGAATTATCATGAACAGCTGGGATAGGGATGGATCCCTCTTAATAACTGGAAGTGTTCCAGGCCAGGCTGCTGGTGCTCAAAGCAATCTGGTATCATGGAAGGTCTCCCTGCCCATGGTAGGGGGTGGAATTAGATGAACTTTAGGATCCCTTCCAGCCCAAACCATTCTGGGATTTACAAACCCCCTGATGTGGAAGTTTTTAAGCCCTGGCTGCTGATCTGTCCCCCACAAGAGATTCTGAATTTCTGAGTTGCCTTCAGTGTCTGTCTGTGTATTTGCTACCTTGTACATGCCAAAGTCCTGTAATTTCACAGTAATCAACATATGGGAGGAATTTACGATCTCATATCTAATATTAGGAAAAGCAAATGCTGTAAGGTCTGAAAGGGCTTTTTATGGCTTCCTGGTGAGATCCACAGCCCTTCCTTCTGCTTTTGGAAAGTTCAGTATTGTGCATTCTACTAACAGCAAGATTCTTCTGTGGAAAGCTGTTTTAATTTATTGATGGAAATGGTTTATAGCTCCTTCTGAGCTCTAAACAAAGATGTTTATTGTTTGCTGAAGTACTTGTCCATACAGCTAAGTGGATTTTAAAAAATTGCATTAAGGGAAAAACATTTGAGACAATTTATCTTGTAAAATGCACAGCTTGTACAAAACTCATAATGGTCTAGTGGAAGTTCTGTCAGCATGTTTGGGACGACATCCATAAAGTGCCAAGTGCCTTTTGCATTTATGGGTAACATAGACACCTCCTCCATGTGCCAGCAAAACCATCCCCACACTCCTGTCCCTGTGCAAACCCCACTGGGATTCCTGGGTATTCATGTGTCTTCTCTTGGATAATAATAATAACAATAATAATCATCTGTCTCATGCTTCATAGAATCAGGCTGGTTTAGGTTGGGAGGGACCTTAAATATCTTCTAATTCCAACCCCCAGTCCTTCAAGCCAAGGTATAATTCCCTGCTTTTTTGAGACATTCCCCTTTATTAAGAGAAAACAGATGTTTTTCCTTCCAACTCTGAATGATAGTAGTTGAGGTGGATTTTTAAAGTGGTGCCACTGAGCAGACACACCTGGAGATCTTGGCCTGGGACCTGAGGTGTCTGAAGCCTTGATTCCATCAGACCCTTTTTCAAGTTTTGACTGGGCACTGGCAGAGTTCATAGGAGAAAATTATTCATGGTTGGGTTGTTTTTTTCCAGTTTATTATGTAATTTAGATGACTAGGTGTGGGGAGTGCTTTGGTTTTCAGTATACTTCCTAATTCAGGGAAGAAAAGTGCTGGACTAAGTCAATAAACTTCAGGTGAGATGTTTAAATAAAGAGATTTCAGCTTTTAACACATTTGAACACAGTAAAAATTACTTCATAGCTCCAGAGAAGCAAGTTTCTGGAAACATATTTAGAGATGTGTAAGAATTTCAGGTTTATAGCAAGGAATTTACATATTCTGGCATTTACTTGGGATTGCCAGGTCAGACTTTTTGTGACAATTTTCAGCAGGCAGCTCTCATTGTGTGTATGTGTCCTGGCCAGCCTGAGATTTGATCACACAGAAAGAAGCCAATTATGCCAGAAATTCCAGATGCTGGGAAATTTAGATAGTGAATTTCAAATAACACTGTGGCAATAGTTGGAGCTTCTCTCCCCCTCTTGGTTTCTTCATCCTCTTGCTTAGAAATACTGAGAGACTTCGCTGTTGTTGATGTCTGGTCGGTATCTGCTGCTTGTTGTTGGCTTAAAAGCAAACACAAAAAGGAGCTGCTAGTCAGTTAAGAATGATTAAAAAGGAAGAAAAGAAAGTAAAAAGGGGCTCTGTCCCAAGCTGTGCCTGCCTTCTTCATCTGAGTGGTCACAGCTCCTGATGGGTGTGAGACCTGTAGGTACTTGGGGCTGAGTTCTGGAGTGCAGGTGGACACCTGCAATATCTGCACTTACCTGCCATGCAGCTCAGAACACTGCAAATTATGCTTTGCAGTCTGTGCTGCTGCCTCAGAGCTTCCCCTCACATGGTAGTGCTGGGAAAAGTGGTGTCTTGAGCCTGTGTGATGCTTGAAAATTGATCACAGGGCTGAACTTGTCACTGGTTGTGACTGGGAGGTTTTTGTACAAGGCTCTGCCACGTGGAGGAAATTTGGACCAAACAGCAAGAATCAGCACTTGCTGTTTTGATTTTTAGGCCTGTAAATTCACTATATTTTCTCTGCTTCCTGTTGCCTCTTCCCCAAAAAGTTAAATTCTGCTTGGCTTGGTTGATGCCTTCATTTGACACTCAAACACTGCTTGGAAGATGCCCCTTAAGGATGAATTTCAGTGCCCACTTTGCCAATACTGATTAAATGCCTATTTTATTGCCTGCAACTGATATTTTAAGTTCATATTCCAGCAAATAGTTTTCTCTGAGTCGAATTTCTTGTGACTCAGCAGCTCGAGCTCCTCCTTCTTCTCATCCTCTTCCCTCTAAAGCATTTTTGGACCTCAGTGATGGATCAGACACCTTGAATTTCCTCCCACATGGGGAGGGTCTTTCCCAAGGTGTTCCCCATAACAGTGCTGTGAGCAGAATAGAGGGAATGAGGCTGATCAGGGCAATATTGGGAATTCAGGAGGGGCAAACTCAGTTCTTTGGCACTACAAGTTACAGCAGCCAAGCAGCAAGTGCAGAGTTTTCTGTTGGATTGAATTGACATAGGTGCCACATGCAGAAGGGAAAGTTTAGGAGTCTGTCATTCCTATCACATGGAATTTTGTCACACTTTGGGGCACTTCTGAGCTCAACAAGATTGTTTTTCTTGTTTTAAAGACTTGGACAAACAGACATATAAAATCATCTCTCCATAATTGCTCTCCCAATCCATAAATGTGTTCACATCCCAAACTTCTGGAAGCAGGTATCTCTGGGAAAAAATAATCCTAATAACAAAAGCCAAGTTCCAGTCCTTGAGAGTTTGTATTTCAGAGATATAAAAGGAAAAAAAAATACCTTTATGAGGATATGTCAATTAAAAAACCTCTTCCCTGCTAGGTTTCCACTGGCACAAGGAAAAATCCACTGGCTGGGGAAAACACTTTAACAAGTCACAGTCCATTGTCACAGTCACAGTGGGACAGTGAACAAACTGGAAGTGAAACAGCAGTAGGGAAAAGGAATATTTTCTGTGCTCTGTAAGCAGGGGTAGGAATAGAAGGTTGGGCTGCTCCTGCTGTTGCAAAGCCCCACACCTTGCCTGGAAAAAAGGAGGGTGACTTAGATTTGAAAAATGGTGTCCTCTTGGGTTCTTGGAGGTGCAGTTTGGGGTTTATTGGGTAAGAACTGAGATTCTGTGTGGCAGCTTATCCCAGTAAATAGAGAGAGATGTAGGGTTGTTGTAGTTGTGTTCTTTATGTTGTGTAGACTTTAAATAACAGGTTGCTAACTGTGGCTTTAGGGAAGGTGCTCACACCTGTAAGCTAACTTGGTAGGAATCTGTGAGATGGGAGTATTGAATGTTTACTCCCTTTAATCTAAAATTATGTCACTTCTGTGGTATCTTCAATCCAAGCTGAAAAACAATGCTGAAGTAACTGAAATTTAAATTAAATTTACATGGCACTGAGCATCACTCTGTTGATGTAGCTCGGTTGGAAGTCCTTCAGAAAAGGGTAATTCTTGGACTTGCTCAGTTTTGGCTTTCTGTAAGAGCTGGGAGCAGGGCCAGAGTTCTGTCCATCCCACTGGCCATTCTCTCTGCCCTTTAGGAGCTGGTTCAGCCTGACTGGAGCCAGGAGTGGGTCCAGGTTTCATTCACTCCTGAATTGGGTTGGATTTGAGCTGCTTGACCTGAAGGTGAACTTATTCCTGAAATCTCTCCCAGGAGTCATTTATTTCTTCTCCTCTCCAAACAACCCAAAGCCTGAGCTGTAGCAAGAACCACTGATGTAGAAAGTTCACGTCTAAAAATAGCTTATGGTGTAGAGATAAATTGTTTCCTGATTAACACTTCATTTAAATAATTTGGTGCTATTAAATTTCCTTAAAACGGTGACTGTACAGTATGTGAAGTATCCCAAGATGTGTTAGTTGCAGGGCCGTCGTTAAGTGTGCTGAAGGTTGTTATCTGCTAACTGCTTGTGACATTTCAGATGCTGCAGGAATGGCAGCTCCACCTTCTTATCTCTGTGAGGTTCCTGTCTGTTATTAATTGTGATCATCTATCAAATCCTCAGTGGATTTTGGGGATCATGTAATAATCTTTTTTAATTGGGGGTCACTGTGAGGATTCAGATGTTACGATCAGGCTGATGATGAGTATAAACGTTTATCAAGCCAAGAGCTCAGAAGCATGGGCAGTTTTTCCAAAGACCATGGATCTCAAGTGCCTTTGTAAATAAATGCTGAACTGAGTCCTAAATTCTGGAATCTGCTCTGAATTCCCTACTTGGAGGTGACCTGATGTGGTTCCCACAAGGCCAGAGGTTGGTTGCTGGGAGTGATTTGTCACCAGTTCTGGAGCCTGGTGAGGGACGTGAGGTGACTTCACGCAAAACGTTTTCTGTGCTCCAACTGTTGCCTGAGTTTTATGTGTTCGCCACAGATCACAGATGCAAGTTTGGGACTTAGTTTTGTCATCAATCACCAGAGTCAATTTTCCATCTGGGTGGCTTTGCTGTAGGTTCAGTGATATACAGCTGCAGCGACAGGAAGAAGTTGGCAGTTTGCTCGTTTCAAAGGAAAAAAGCCCAATTTCAAGTGCATCCGAGATTTCCCTTTCATCCCACTAGAGGGGGATCCCTCAAGGTCATTTTCTCCAGTTCCTTTGGACTAGGATTTGCCCTTTCCAGAACTAGAGAAATACAAACTTTCACTGTTAGTGTATTCCTTAATAATGGGAGAAAAGGAGCGGGGCACATATTAGCAATAGTGGAATAAATATTTGATAAAATAACTGTGTTGGTTAAATATTGAGAAAAATTAGTTTGCTGAGATTTTTTTCTTCAGGGGAAAAAAAAAAGGAAAAACTGTCTGAGGATCCTTTCTTGAGGTGGGCAAATCCCTAATGATGATGAGGTGGATAAAGGGTAGGAATGTGTCGTGGAGCTTCAGGCAGGTGACTGGAGCCTGCAGTCGGTGCCTGTTTCCCTCTGGATGATTTTCATGCCTCCGTGGCGCCGTATCCTGGATAAAATCCCAGATCTGCCTTGTCCACCCAATGAAATCCCGGTGTCGTGACGGTCACACGGCGCAGCACAATTTGCTTGGCTGTTCAGACCTTTGCAGGATTGTCCGTGCTCTTCCCCCCAGTGGTTTTAAGATATTAAAGCCATCGGGAGGGTTGAAGCTGATTTACCAAACGGGGGAGGGAAAAAAAAAATTCACAAATATGTTTGGAGTATTGAACTGCCGTTGACATCTAAAGTCCCAACCATGCTGTTTTCCTCCACACTCCAGCAATCAGGACATCCAGCAAACCCATAAAAAACCAAACTAATAGCATGAATATTCAGTGACCTAGAATACTAATTATTGTCATGAATATTAATGTGATCGGACTTGCTTTTTCCTCTTCTCTTTCTCTCTGGCTCGGGTTTTTTTTTTCCTCCCCCCCTCTATTTTTTTAAATTTTTTTTTTTTCCACTCAGCCGGCTCTAAAGATGGACCATAATGAGAGCATTTAAGAGAGAGAGCGCTCTCCGCCGTGACAGGGACCGGGGTAATAAGGAGAGCTTGATTAACGTGGTGCACTTGGGGGAGAGATGAGAAGATTCACGTGGGCCTGTTGTGGGGGAGGCAATGAGGCACCGGCGGCTGTGTTGCTGCTCCCTCAGATTAATGAGGCCTAAGAGTGCATTAGGAACAGTGACAAAGGTTTGATCTAATGGGCTCAGTCATTTTTCCTTTGAGTGACAGACGCACAGAAGTAATTGGCTGTGCAGAATGGCAGCTCATTGGCAGTACTTAAGGATACATTATCCCCGTTGTGTGGCCCGCAGAGGCTGTTTATCAAAACTGCTCACACTGCAGACATGCATTCACTTAGCTGCTGTTACAGTGGCAATAGCTATTAAAAAAAAAAAAA